>JAPYZK010003151.1:0-12552 GCA_030522785.1 Platygaster equestris | reverse complement strand
AATTCGAGAAAAAGAAATTTCTCATAAAAAACCAATAAACATCAAAATATAACCATACGAAGCTGCAACTTGATCCAAGTTTCGCTATTTCTCGAGCGTTCTCCTTAATTGTTCGCAAAGTAGCAGAACGAAACGTCACGCGGAAAAAAATGATTCGTCTCGCTGACGAGGGAATAAGGCGCGCGATGAAAAGCGCGTTAAACTCGAAATGTACATATACAAGATAACGAGCGGGGGTCGCAGGTGGTTCGGTATCAATTTCAAATTCAATTTATATAAAGGGAATAGTTGGGGCGCGCGGGAAAGAGAACGAGACATGAAACCCAAACCCAGAAACCTCTGAAAAGCCTCGAGGATTTCAGGGGTTAAGCTCGCGATGCGAACCGCAAGAAATAAAATGTGCCGAATGAAATCAGACTTTGGTTCGATGACATTTACCATGCTAGAATTTTTCGTTTGTTATGTGTTCAAATATGTTTGCTATGTGTAATTTTTTGTTCGATGTCGTATTTTTATCAAATTTTAATGACTGTCGATATTGGTTTTTCTGTTTTTTCGTTATCGCGAAAATTGCACTTTCCATTGAAAACGACATTCTCGGCCGCGCGATATGAAATTTCTGTACCCGAAAATGGTTAAAATTCGAAAACGAGTGATGAAAAGTTGAATGTTACTGGATTTGTGCAAGCTATATCAGTTTTCGTGTGAGTTTTTGTTGCGCGTGTATTTTGTGTGTGTATAACACAATCGATCCGGCACAGTAAGAACGTAGGATAATCCCGGCACTGAACGAAACGTACCAAAACCCTGGCAGGATCAACTATTGTAATGAAACACAGTAGGCTAGTGGTAGAGAACGTAGGTGCATGCAACGTCAGCAAACAACGAACAATGTTCATTGCTCGATTTTCCGAGGTGCTCTTTTAACCGTGCGATATTTTCGAGTGCATTGAGGTTTCAACGCTATAAAAAGATGCTTCATTTTCATTTCTGCGTTCAGTTACGAATTTCTCTCACTTCTAAAATAGTTTCACGTTGTAATGTTGGAGCTTTTGAAATTCATTTCATTATGTCGAGGAGTTTAGTGTTGTATCACTATTTACAGTCATTGAGAAAAGGTAGAAACGAGATTTCCATATACAATACAAATATCGTTTCTCAAAATCGATTATACTTTTGTTTTAATAATATGACAAAAAAATATGAGTTCAATCTCGACACAAATATCCCTCCTCAAAAAAATTCACTGTATAAATTACAGCTACGTAAAAATATTCTTACAGATCGATAAAATATCATATTTTTCCTTGCGAAGGTAATCCATTCACTCTCGATAATCTTCTTCCGTGCATTTATAACCTCATCAATAACGTAAGGGAGCTAGATTGATCGAATATCAAAAAAATAAAGGATGGATTGTCTACAAAAAAAATTGCAATAACGTAACTCACCAGTGTCATTTGAGTGCCGAGATTTTCCATTGGGATTCCACTCTTCCTCTGTAACAAATAAACAATATTTTTCCGTAAAATACAATCCATAGTTTAAACAAACATGGTTAAAGTCTTTACATTTCGCAGTGGAATTAATAATCAGTTGTCTACAACGTAAACTCGCACAACTGAATAAATGAATCTTCATCCAATCAATTTGATGCCGTACCTGATTTAATCATGACAGAGAAAATTAAGTTCAACAAATAATCGACTCACAATTAACTCTATAAAAATCCACAATTTTCTATTGCAATATTATGAACATCCGTAATATTATAAAGAATATTCATATTGTTCGTAGTATACAACCGAACTCGAAATGATACGTATTTTTGTGCACCAGTTAAATTACAGAATTGCAACTGCATATTTATCAACAGCATTACAATTCAAAAAAATTTCAAATATGCGTGAAGTGCACACGTCAGCGAAATTGCAAACTTCATACTCTTTTTTCTACGAAAGCTTTGCATCGATTAACGAATAGCATCATCGAGGTAATTATAACTTGTAACGATATCATTCGATAATCAGGCCGTGAACTAAATGCGAGCTTATCGCAATAGCAATGTCGGCGGAAGCTTTTAAATCAGTTTTTTAATCACCGATTTTAATTATCATCATTCCAGGAATTCATCAGGGTCGGAAATTAAATGTGGTAATTGCTAAGTGGCCTCATTCATTTAGAATCATCTGATCATTTTGAGAGGAAGAAAATTTTGTTCTTCGTAAAATCATCGTCATAATCGAGGTATGGGTACTTTTTTGCGCTTCGCTCACATTTTTTCGGAAGTTTTCGAAAACTTTTTATAAAAAGACCTAAGAACTCTTTGAGCATCACTCTGGCGAGAGAAAATTTTTTTACGTCTCCATTGGGAGACGTAAAAAAATATAATAATAATAAATAATATAGTATTACAATAATTATAATTGATATACATTAATACAATAATTGTATTATTCTTCCGAAAGAGAAGAGTTTCCACTCTTGCAATGCTTGATTATTAAATGATCTAAGAATTATTGTCACTTCAAAATTAAAATGCTATCCTCCAAACATGGAGTAAAATGTCACTCCCGAAAGTGTGATATTTTACTAAAAAATGTGGGCTAGATTTACTGTACAATTTCATTGAAATCGCATTCTAATTAGAGTGAGATTTAAATCCATGTTAGAATAGTAGTATTTTAACTTCATATGGAGGTAAAATATACTCTAATATATGCAGAGTATATATGAGAATAATGTACTTCGAAAATTTCAAAATAATTCAGACAAAATTAATACTAATACACTCATCCCTCGATTGTGTGATGTCTTCCTTGGAGCATCGCCTAGTACCGTGACAAAACCTTGCAGGGTGAAGCGCTGTCATTGAAAGCGTCTCAAGGTCGTGACCGTCGTATCATAACGCAACGTTTTGGGGTTCACACAATCGAGGGACGAGCATATGAAATTCAGCATCGAACGCCTAATCGAAAATTCGGCATTACCTGACAGCTCGGAATCGGACCCAGATACCGGACTCGTGTCCACGCTGTGTCGCGAGCCTTGACAACACTCGGCGCACTTACTGCACATTTCGCTAGCGGGCTCGGAAGGTGCAGTGTGTCTTTCTACAATTCAGAAAAACGACGCTCGCGTCCAAAAGCTCGCTCATCCAACCCCTCATTCAAAAAACATCTTCCAACAAACGAACCTCCAACCAAAAATACATGGTTTTTCGTGCCAACCAGAGTGGTTTCATAGTTTCGTGACTTGCAACAAAAGAATTTGCACTTTTGAGAAAAAACGCTGCGGATGAAAATTTTGTTCGACGTGAACGCAGAAAGAGAAAGTGATCGGAAATAGAGACGATGCAGACAGACAAACAGTAATTCGTAAAATGTGCACCGCGAGAGAAAAAGATGTAACGAAATAGAAAAGTCTCGGCTCGCAGTTTTCTCCCCCACGTCGGAGCAAAACGCGACGTGAATCACGGAAAAAGAGCCCTCTTTTTTTTATTCTATTCTTTTTCCCGGCATTGTTGCCACTTGAAAAATCCACCGATATCTTTGGTGCTGAGCACTCGCTTTTCGTCTCATCCATCACGAAACATTCCTGTACCAGTTTCTCGAGGTTTTTTCCGGTTTTCTAGTAATTGTTTGCAGGGGGTTGTTTCGTTTGACGCATTTAAAAACGTACTAGATTGTGTGGGAAGTAATTGATTTCGTTAGACGAAAATTATTCAATAATTCACTCCACTAGTTGGATGATATACTATTACATATTTGACAGGAAAAGAGCCATTGTTCCTGTCAAATCTCTTTCATCGTTGTATTTACAGAATGGCAGCTAGTGACCCCAGAAGAAGTTTTATTTTTCTTCCCAGCGCCACATTTTTCAGCATTCGAAATTAAACGCAGAATAAACAAGTGTAGAACAAGAAAGGTACGAAAGAGGTAAAACGCGAAAAAGATGAATTGCGGTTGGGTAAAAAGCGACAGTCCTGGAAAGCGGGGCGGTTTAGAAAAAGAAAAAAAGGGGGTTGGGAGGGCTTTGGAGATTGAGTGGTTGCTTCCTGCACATTTGAATGAGGCTTACGACGCGCGTGCTTGCACAATGCGGTGTACGAGACGCGGTCAACGCGCGGTTATAACTCGCCAATGAAAGCTCGTTACGCGTCGCTAATTCCGATTCCTCGCGGGTACCGCCGACGTGAATCAATCAATATCACTCCCCCACGAGAAGGATCACTGCATTCGTCTCGTTCCGGGAGGAAATTGAGCTTTTGTCACGCTTTCCACAGACATCTTGTGGCGAATTTTAATTACTTTTTCAGACTGCCCAGGGAAAATGTGCTTTTTCCGATGACAATGATATTCCACACTCGAAACTCATAGTCCGTTTATGAATTACACGTTGTTCTTCCATGAAAATTATGAACTGTTGAAACTTTGGGTGAATGACAGAAAGGTCATTCAAAATTTTTGTGAAAAATGATTGAATTCGATTCATTTGATTTGGAGCTTAGTAATTTTTGCTGACGTTGGAGATGATCGATTTCTATCATTTACATATTTTATGAAAAATCAACAAAAATTAATGTACTAATAACAATCATTGCACTGAAAAATTATACATTTGAGGGTTCAGTGAATATGATGATTTTTGTTTTGAATCGTAGAGCGCTTTTTTCTCTCAGCTTAGAGAATTTCCACTGAGCTACCAAGGAAATTCCTGGTATTTCTGGGTTTTCCAGTTTCCCATTTCCCTGACAACCCTGTTTTGTTCATCGACAGGATGATACTTTCCCTGAGGGAGCTTCCCGGAATATAATCCACGGGCTCAATTGCTCGAGAGCTCGTCTTGTGCTCAAGTGAACCAGGCAACGCGCCTTATCTCGGAAGAGAAAATAGAAAGAAGAGGGAAGAGAAGACAAGACAAGACAAGCTACGGGGCTGTACGTTTTCTGAATTTCGACATTTTCCGATTGCACCCAGTGTTGCAGGTCCATGATATATCGATTTGCCATCATTCCACTGATCGTTGCAGTTATGATAAATATAAATTAACGAGTCATTCAGAGTCGTACTTTTGAATATTTTCTACTTGAAACCTAAAAATCTACCATCTGACGCTAAAATGCATTAAATGAAGAAGGACTCAAATTCCCAAACCTGTCTAATTCATGATATAACTATTAGAAAAATCATCACTCCAACTTCACGAGCTACAGAAAACCCAATGTTTACAATTTTCTAGCCTTTGTAGAGATTCAAATTTTCCCAAAAGAGAATTTTTCATTTTCGCCAGTTTTCTCGTCTCTGAGGAATGAACCAAAAACCAATGTTACAGAAATATCACAAAAAGCGTGTACGATCTCAACACTGGAAAACCTGTCCAACACACAATCTAACCATTAGAAAAACCGAATCTGATGATCCACAAAATGGAATGAAATCAAAACTTCATAGAACCACCTTTCGTTCCTTTAGATCCCTAATGATTCCCAGTTTCCCAACTTCTACCAGTCTTCGAGTTTTTCCTTGGAAAACCCCAATTCTCTTCTTTTCCTTGGATAATCATGCTCAAAAATGAAGGAAATATGAATGAGAAACAACTTTCATATGAAACATCAAACTATTCCAAATCAAAACATCATAAAATAGACAAACTGAAAAATTCTAAAAAACGAAGAAAACTGCATCTCATCATGGAAAACTTATCACTTATAAAAACACTTGCGATCGTAAATAAAAGAAAAATGTTTCACACGCAAAAAACATAATTGCAAAGACCCACGTTTCTCTTCCCTATATCCCCGACTCAGTTGCCCAAAAACTCCCAATTTCCCAACTCCTCCTAGTCTCCAACTGTTCTGAAAATCGCCAATTTTCCCGGTTTCCCAGGGACGCAACGAGCCCGCAGTCAAAGTGTCGGGATTCGCTTCGATTGCGGGAGGGCAAACGCAGGGATCTGGGGTCGTAAAAAAAGGGTTCGGTAATTCGATCCGTCCTCGTGTGCACACCTGACAGACAGACATTCGTCGCTTGCGATTAAACGGCACACTGCACCTTCGGCTCACGCGCCCCGAACGCAGGCTCTCTTTGTCTCTCTCTGGGAGCCGCGTGTGCACTGACGCCGAGCACCACTAAAGCTCCCCTATATTGTTACTCGAGCGTCGCGACGCCCGCTTTTCCACCCTTTCCCCACCACCCCGGCAAACCACCCTTGACTGCTCCTGCGCTTTTGCTCCTCTCTTGCATCTTATCATCTCCTGCGTTTCTTTTCTTCCTTTAGACGCTTCTTCTCGCGCTCTACTTTAGGGGAAGAGGAAGAGGAAGCAGTTTGCACCTGATCCAGCGTCTAACGCATTTTTAAACGCCAGCAAAACAGAGCTAGATCTCGATTTATTGAGTCTTGTATTATTTTTCTTGGAGTTTCACTTTGATGCTTTTGTTATTACTTTTTTCGCTTTCTTCATTCACGATTTCACTTGCAGTGGCGTAAATAACGTCCCAGAGGTGTTATTTGTGCCAGGGGACTGAAAAGCTCTGTTTTAAAAATCAGATGAATGAAAAAAGGCGAGGAAAAGTTGATGATTGTAAATAAAAAAAGTAGTTGAAGACTTTGAGTCGTAAAACTCGAGTTTTAGGACTTTTCACGAGTCAAGAACCATCCCCAATTTTCTTAGCTCGCGCAGAAGGAGCATACATTTCGAGGGATTCGAGTTTTTTTCGCAATTTAGATGTTTAGCGGGTAAAGAGTTGAAATTATATGGGATGAGCGATCTGGGTCAGAGGGGGCGATGCTGTGTTTTGCCTGGAGCTGCGTTTCGACACGACGAGGGGTAATGGTTGCCGGATACAGCATAAATATAGGTCATGGTGGGATGACGCGAACTTTAGCCTTCGTATTTCAAGAAGATGGGAAGTAAATTATGTACCGGAGATGTTTTTTTCCCTCTTCCGTTTCCTGATTAATCCTCGATTTAAATTGAATGCCAGATAATCTCTGTTCCCGAAGATGGTTCTTTTGGTTATTTTCTCAATCACGAAAGTAGATGATGAATAAAAGAAGGATGATTTTTGGGGTACTCAAGTAATTGTGGTAATGATTTTATGGATTCTTTGGATTTTTCTGAAAACAAATATACTTCTAGAACTCTGGAATTTATATAGTGTTTATGAAAGTTAACAACATTTTGAAAAATTGCGGAATTTTAAAAGTAAGAAACCTTTTAGTTGAAAACTTGCAATACATTCATAAAAACATCCATACATTTTCTCCGAAGTGTGGATCCAACCATACCCCATCAAATCTAATCACACCTAATTCTTCCCCATCGCAAATTTAAGCAAACACGCAGATTTTCCGAATCTCGAATCCCCCCAAGTCCAGGCCTTATTCGGATCTGACGCCTGATTGCAGGGTGAAAACAGAACTCGGCTATTTACCGAAGTTGATGAACTCGCTAATTGAATAGCGAGCGACGTCGGGGCAGACGGGGAAATTCGCCGATTGCGAAATGAGCAAAACAAGCGCTCGTTGTTCGAAACGTCTTTTTCGCGAAGGAGCGATAAAAATCGCAAAGACTTCTTTGCGGAGGATTATTGTTGTTCGACACAGTTCGGGCCTCTTTGTGGAGAAAAATCGTTAGATATACTTTGACCCTCTTTCCTGTGAGATTTAAATGCGCAGCTTTGAGAGGAATGAGGCTCGTCGCATAAATTTCGTCTCGGGTTCGACGGCGCGTTCACGGCCCGGCTGATTTTGCATATTATATTCTCTAGGAGGATGAGTTCAGGAAATTGCAAAAACTATTGATCACGAGAATTTTCATCGAATATCGCGATTTTCAGAGAGAATTTCGTGTCAGGACAATATCATATCAACGGATTTGATTTAATAATTCAATACAAACGTCAGAACAGACATTTAAATATTTTTTACATCCCAAATTTTTCGAATTTTCGGAAATCGTAAAAATTTGTGGTAAATCATAGAAAAATGACATTTCTATACATTTTCGGCACGTCTGAAAAATTGAAAAAAAAAAAAAACTCCAATAATCCTCAGAACAGACGTAAATTAAATAAACTTCTCAGGAATTCTGAATTTTCTCAATTCGGTGAGATCATCACTTATAATGACACACGAACAGAAGTGTCCTTCAGTACGATAATAAAATGATAGTATCGGCAAAATCTTTCCTTCGCGTCTCTGCAAACACCCGAAGCTTTGACGCCGGGACTTTCGCAGAGGGTCGCTTCTCGCCCCACATCCCTATTTCAACGCCCCGTATCCATATTCAGCGCCCCGAATTTTTTTTTTTTTTTTACAGAAAGCTTAGACAAACTTGCAGCGACTGACCTAATTTGTGGAAAACGCCTCTCTCGAACGTGTGCGAGACGAGAGAGCAGAATTCCCGACATCTCGCGCGTCGAATCACAATTTATCGACCCGGAATAACGCCCTTAATTATTTAGCCTGAGCCGGCTGACCTTATTCGAAATGCGCGCCGCCGTAACTTTTTCCGGACATTGGCCGGGGAAGAAAGTTGACAAATTTACAGTGGTAATATTGTTACGACCCAATTTGCCCGGTTTCAGAAACTCGTTATGAAAGGTTCGTCAACCGAACGCGATAATGAACTTAGGCCAAATTTGAACAATTGACTGGAGGCTCGTGTGAGAAAATCAAGGTCTTATAATATAGACCAAAATCTGCAAATTTCTAAAAAATGTACCAGATCTGATTATAAATTCAAACTTATAATGAACTATCATAAATAATTTATACATTCTACAGAAACATAAGTGCCCAAAAATGTACCATCATTCCAACTTTTCGCAGGTACATAATGAAAACGGAAACAACTCCTTGAGCCCGTTTTTCCTCGTCAGTCACAACATGCGAAAAAACTGGAAAAAACCCCTAACGCACGTGCTGTGTGTAATCTTCCCTTGCGATCTGTGTAGAGCAAACCGGAAGTGCGAGGGCGACTGAAGGATCACGTGGTGTGAGCCCTTACGTTTCATGCAGGCCGAGTTATCGAACGCGCTAATTTAATCGGTCCAATAACTCGTGGGAGCTGTTCTCTTTAAATATTTATTCGCGAGTGCAACGCCATGCGAAGGGGAAGTGACAAAGGGGGAGAGTGCAGCGCAATGGACTCGGGTTAAAAGCGCTCCCGTAAGGGTTGGAATTGGTGCTTGCGCTAAGGATATAACGCGGGTCGATAAACGGGGTGGGTGCGGTCCTTCGGCCCCGACCTCGACAACGTTCCAGACTCGTCTCAATGCCGTCAGCACGTTGCATTTGTTAGACTTCTTTACAAGAATCGATATTTGTTGACAAATAGGGCGTTAATGAGCGTCCTTTTAATAAGGATAAGACGCGTCAAATGAAAAAAAAAAAAAAAAATTACGATTGCTCGTTTTCGACAACTTCGCCATTGGTGAAAAGTAACACTTTTCAAAAATTTACACATTCTGTAACATAATGTATATAAAAAATCCCAAGACGTGAAAATTCGAGAAAACCATGAAAGAAACTACACAGAACATTTGGTTTGCTCCAGCCAACCGAACATTTGGTACATATTTAGCCAACCCAATTCATATTTGTACTGTGGTGATAGAACTGTAAGAAATTGTGACATTACGATAATTAAGTAACCATGAATATATTAACGAAATATTTTGTACGTGTATAAATAGATTCTAACGCTCCAGAAATTCCCAGAACTTGTAGAGAACGATTAGAATGTTTCACGAGGCTTCTCGATGGTTCCTGCGCGCCGGAGTAGAGTATAAATGTTGGGCCCGCCGCCACTGCGGGCAGTCTGATTTTTCGGCTCTTTCCGCGCGCGTCGAAAGAATGTAAAATTCCGGAACAAATAAACGTATTTCTACTGTCCGAGAGTGGTTTATTTCTATGCTCCGACAGTGCGTATTAAATTTCGACTAGCTGGACCAAATTTTTATTTAGCTGAAACGCATTTTTGGTCGCTGGTAATAAAATTTGGTTCCCTCTACCAAACTTTTTGGTTGGTTAAATATCTACCAAATGTTTGGTTGGCTGTATCAAACGACTTTTCAGAATTCAGTGTAAGCGAGCATGAAAAATGAGACAGATCGCGTTTACCCGGTTTCTCCGGGATAACTAATTTCCGTGCTTCGAAATTCGACAATGAATCTTGAGGAACTTTTCATCTGCATGAAGATAAGTTCGAGTGTCAGTTTAGCGTTACCAGTTGTTCAGCATTCCACTGAGTTGGTAATAAAATTCATTACACCCCGGGGGCAAGTGCATCCCCGCAGATGTACTTACGCATCTTAGTCTTGTAACTTTGAAACATAATCCAAGATCTATTTGCTTGCTTGCTCGCTTCTCTTGCCCCCCATCCACCACCCAACAACCAACCAACTTTTCACAATGAGATAAGAAGCATCTTCCCTTCGAATCCCTTCGGGGAATGTGGAATATCGAAGAATTTCTGCTCTACCGACATTGAGGCTCATTGTTCATCTATGTTTATTGCCTTCTTTTCGTTAAAAGTACTAAAATGTACTTTGTTTTTTTTTTCGGAAAATACGCAATATTTTTCAATATTTATGTTCCTTCAACCGACTAACTGATAGTGACACGATGGTATGGAATTTTTGAAAATTTTTTCTAACAGTGCTGAATTCTCCGATTTGTGAATGATTGTACAAGATTCGGTCGCAATTGAACACAATGTTTGTAGAATCAACACGAGATAAATGCTTCAAAGAGGACAATCAAGTATAGGAATTCTTTCTTACAGATTCGCTTCAGTCATCGCTAAATTCGGAGTTTTTTCTTCTGATTGCCGTTTTTATGGGATATTTGCCGTGCTCTAACGAAGCGAATTCCCGCCCAAACGAAGACCGCGCGTCATCGCTTTTCAACAGCCGGGCGAAAATATTTCAATTAACGTCGGGCAAACATCGGGAAAAAAATACGCGAACGAAGCTCGGATCAACTTCTAACATCTCTGATTTCTGAAGCTTTTGGGTGAACTCGAGAGAAGCGAAGTTTTAGTTTAACTATAGGGTCAGAATTCGTGAAATCAGCACGAATAAAATGACTATGCCCATTTTTTATCGTAAAGTCGAAAAAATGCTAATTTATGACCGTCATAATCCCCAAAAAAATTTAGAAGAAAACAAGTTTTTTCACAATCCCTTTATTGAATGATCGATTTTCATCGCCTGTAAAGCGATGTAAAAAATGAGCATAGTCATTTTATTCGTGTTGATTTCACGAATTCTGACCCTATACAGAATAAATTGGGGAAGTTTCGCAAATAATAGTTTAATAAATTAGTCATCTAAATTTTTGAAAACAGTGGTTGTTTGTTACTACATAAAACTTATGAGTTCCATTCACGCCAGCAAGTTTCCTCTTTTCTTATGCACTAAGCTTTCCATGCTTTGTTAAATCTTTTGCATGAATTACTAAATTGTGTACCATTTGCTTCGCAAACAGAGCTTTTATGCTTCAAATTTCAGAAACTTCACACTCACTTTTGAATTTATCGTCAGAAATATACCAATGAAGTACATCAACAATTCAGCATGCTTAAACGTGCACTCGTCGAGGTGACATTAGTTGCTCGTGAAATGTAACGTCAGTAGTTTAATTTAATCCGCTAGTGCTTCTGTTCTCGTCTAGAATAATTAAAAGCGTTGAGAATGGAACAATCCCGACTGTACAACGTTCACAAAATTAAGCTTACGAGGTAACGTGAACAACCTTGGAAAATGAATATAGTTTTCTCGTGTAACTTGGACTAAAAATTTCATCGTCCCTCGTATTTTTTCAAGTCAATGTGTATTTGGCTGTTATCTTGAACAAAAAACCAATAAATTGCTTGAAAACACCTAATTAATACGATTTCCCGAGGCAAGCTTGTAATGCACGAAATGTGATATGAAAGATAATCTTCGAGCGATAATCGCGCATCTCTTAAATGTGAAAGTGCAGTCCGGCTAATGTAAGGTATTAAATTCCAGTTGCGCTGTACACGCTGAAAAGATTTATTTCCCATTCCGCATTAAGAGTAATCCGTTTCCGTATTTTTCACCAACGTAATTTTAAACGTCTACAGCTACGAACAATTTTCAGTCGTAAACGTCCGAGATTTGTACGTAGTAATGTGATAATGGTCTTGAAAAATCTCGGTATCCGAATAACAGTTTATTCAGATGTAAGTGGACGTAAAATCAAGCCCAGAAATGAAGTCAAGCAAAATCAGGAGCTTCTTACAATTTTTATCTAACGGAAATTATTTGATCGCCCTTACATTGAAACGCCCAAACTAAAATCCAGTGGAAATGTGTTTCTAAACCCACTGTTCACTTTCAAATCCACTGGTTTTGAAAATTTACGATTTCCAATAAGATAAAAAAGTTGCGCAAGTCCACTAATCTTCAAGAATGATACCAAAAAAAAAAAAAAAAAAAAAAAAACAACAAGGACCCCAAAAAACCAACAAAAAACACCAAAAACAAAAAACCCAAACAAAAAAAAAAAAAAAACAAA
>JAPYZK010003150.1:0-18794 GCA_030522785.1 Platygaster equestris | reverse complement strand
CTGTCCCAATACCTACAAATGGCGCGGTTCAATTGGGGTCAAAAAACTAGTGGTGGGGGAATGGGATCAGCTATCCAGTGTATTATACAGATCAGTGTACCAGATTGTCATGAATCACCACTGCTGCTGATTGCGTTGTATTACGTTGTCTACCCGGTATAAGAAAATTTAAATTTTCGCGCCCGATTTTCGGCCGCCATCTTAACCACGTCATAACCGGGTTATAACCGATAACGCGGTAAAAGCGGTAAAAGAATTGGGATCAATCGAAAACCCTAATTTACCCTGTGTAAATTTAAATGTCGCGCCGATTTAGCGCGCATGTCCTGTCCGAATACCTACAAATGGCGCCGTCCAATTGGGGTCAGAGAACTAGTGGTGGGAGAATCAGCTATCCAGTGTATTTTACAGATCAGTGGTCACAGCAAAGCATTGGACGCATTGGAGAATGACGTCATCCTCTATCCAGTGTAACATATATAGATCAGTGGTCGGTACCCCCTGCGTTGATGGATACACAACCTACACAACCGTGTACAAACTACAACATAACAACAATTAATAGTACGTCCGAATACGTCACTCGAATTATAAAAAATTGCGTTGAATTTCGGCTTGGTTTAATTAAAGTATTGGAGTCATTTTTCGCATTACCACGGACAAAAAAAGGATGTCGTTCGAAGACGGCAAATCGGGCATTGTGAAACCAGAATTGCCGACAATAGAGACTTTGGTGATGGAAGCAATCCGAAATTATTCAGTCACCGAACCTGTCAATCACGGCGTGCCTTTAAACCTGGTAAATTATGTGCATAATCACGTAATATTTCATTCATTAAAGTTATTCTTACGTTGATGACTCGGAGACAAAGAACGTCTTTCATTTATTTCGATTACGAAACTCGTCGCGAAGTTTAAAAATTAAAAAATTTAGTAATGTTCCAAAATTGAAAAATCATTAACATTTTCAAGTTCAATTTTAAGAACAATAATAAATTTTTGTTTGAAAATAAAAAAATTCAGAAACTCTAAAATTAAGAAAAATTGAAAAATATTAAAATTGAGAAACAAGTCAAAACTTTGAAATTGAAGAAAATTTAGAAAAACAACCTCCTGAATTAAAAAAAATGTTCGAATTGAAAAATTTAGTAATGTTCCAAAATTCAAAAATTATCAACATTTTTAAGTTCAGTTTTAAAAACAATAATAAATTTTCCATTGAGAATAATAAAAAATTCAGAAACTCCAAAATTAAGGAAAATTAGAAAATATCAAAACTGAGAAACAAGTCAAAACTTCGAAATTGAAGAAAATTTAGAAAAACAACCTCCTGAATTAAAAAAATGTTCGAATTGAAAAATGTAGTAATATTCCAAAATTCCAAAATTATTAACTTTTCCAAGATTTACACACACAAAATCAAAAATTTAAAGTCAAAGAATTTTCCATTTTTTTCATATCCATTTTAATATTTTCCAGATCGAAGAATATTTGATCGATTTCTACCCCATCAACATCAAAGAAGAAAGATCAAAAATTCAAAAATTCCTCTTGGCTGCTGTTGAGGCTGGAATTTTGGAAAAAAGCCCGGGATCCGTCACAGAAGCTTGGTTCCGACAATCCCCGACCACGAAACGACACCCCAATCGGGAGTACAAATTCGACGCCGAAAAATACGAGCCCGCGACTCCAGAAAACGAACTCAACTCGAAAAAAAGCCCGAAACAACCCAAAACTTTTCGAAAGCAGAAAAACCTCTCCGAAAAATTCAAATCCGCTGCAAAAACTCCAACGAAATCACCCAAAAAAAAAATTTCCGCTGACGATATCGACGCCGATTTGTACTCGTTGAAAAATTCTAACGCGAAGAAAGTTTCGAGTTCGCAGAAAGAGAAATTGGGAACTGAAAAGTTTCACGGAGGAGAAACTTCCACGCCGAAAAAAAGTTTGAAGAAAACGAAAAAAGTTTATAAGAAGACGAAAGAGAAGAACATTTGAATTTTCCCGCCTATTTTATTGTCACGTCGCGTGGTTTTTTTTTTTTTTTTTTGAGGTTATGTTTGACGATCAGATGTTTTTCGGGTTGTTTTCATATGAATACTATTTTTTGACGAGAGATTTAATGCAATTTGAGTGACGTGAACGACGTATTTGTATTTTATATTATTTTGTAAATGTGAGTATTTTGAGGGGAATGTATAGTTTATTTGGAATTGAGGGTAATTTGTGATGTTTTTGTTGGGGTTATGAAGAGTTTTGAAAATTTGACTGGAAATTATTTTGTTTCTTTGGGTATGTTGTTTGTTACGAAGTTTTTGATATTTTAAGTTTTTTTTTTTGTATAGAATGAGATTTTTTGATGTAATTTGAGGAATTTTTATGTTTTTTGAGAATATTGGGAAATTTTGAAAACTGAAAAATTTAAGATTGTCGCAAATATTGGAGTATGTGAATTTTTGGAACAGATTTTGGTGAATTTATTGAAATTATATATTATTGTATTATATATGTTATTATCATATTATTATTATTATATTTTTTAATTTCGTTAGAAAAAGTTTGAAAGTTTTTAATGTTTTCATTAAATAGTGGAAATTTACAGTATTTATAATTGTGAGATTAAAATCGACTGGAGTTATAAACTACGTGAAGTTTTTCGATTTATCAACTTTTTCTGACATTCTAAAAAAATTTTCGTCGTTCTCTTGAATATTATTCACAATTAATTTTTATGTTATTAGTATTTTATTAATGAGTTTTTTTGGTACATAATTCAGAAGTAAAAAAACTGTTCTGAATATTATTCACGAATCATTTTTATATTTTTATTATTTTTTTAATGAGTTTTTTTCGTATGTAATTCAAAAGTGTAAGAAAACTGTATTAGGTTTCAAAAATTTGGTGTGAATTTTAAAATTTAAAAATTTCAAGATTAATATTGACATAAATATTGAACTTCGTAAATTGTTGTATTTATGAAATTTCGGAAACATTTTTTCAATTTTATTGTAATTATTCACAATTTATAAAATTTGATCATCATATTCACAAATATTGAACTTCGTAAATTGTTGTATTTCTGAAATTTCTAAAACATTTTTCTTAATTTCATTAAAATTATTCACAATTTCTAAAATTTGATCATCATTTTCACCAATTCACCAAACTTTTTCAATGTTATTAGTAATTTTTTAATTAAGATTCTTTTAATGCATATTCAAAAAGTTTTTTCCAAAATTTTTTTTCCGAATTCAAATTTTTACATACATGCCAGAGAAGTTTTTAATTCCAATTGTTTTTATTAAATTAGTGGAAATTTGGTAAAACTAAAAGTTTGAGATTAATATTTATGTAAATGTTGAAATTCGTACATTTTTTTATGTTTTTGAGTTTTTTGAAACAATTTTTTGGAATTTTATTGAAATTATTGAAACTTTTTTGAATTTATTGTAAAGTTACAGAATTTTCTAAAATATTATTTGTAATTTTAAATGATGATAATTATTCAAAAAATTTGAAATAAAATGAATTCACAAGTGTTAGAAAAGAAAACGAATTCAGAATACAGAAAATTTACACATTTTTGAAAAGTGAAAATATGCAAAATACTAAATATTAACCAAAGTTCGAAAATAAAAAATTTATAATACAGAAAATTTACAAATATTGGAAGTAACAAAAATTCAACAAACAGAAAACTCACAAATGTTGAAAAATAAAAATATGTTCCCATACTGAAGATTCACAAGTGTTTGAAATGAATGAATTTTAAATTCAGAAAATTCATAAATGTTTGAAAATAAAAAATTTAAAACAACGAAAATTCACAAATGTTGAAAAAATAAAAATATTAGAATGCTGAAAATTTATAAGTCTTCAACAATTGAAAAAATTAAAAATACAGAAATTTTACAAATGTTAAAAAATAAAAATATTGTAAAATACTGAAAATTAAACATGCTCAAAAGTAGAAAAATTCAAAAAACAGAACATTCAGAAATGTTGAAAAATATAAATATTTTAAAATTCTGAAAATTCTCAAAGGTTCAAAAATAAACGAATTTAAAATACTAAAAATTCACAAATGCTCAAAAGTAAAAAAAATTCAAAAAACAAAATTCACAAATGTTGAAAAAATAAAAATATTCAAAATTCAGAAAACGTCAACCAAAGAATAAAATTTTCCCAAAATCACAGTAACTTTTTCAAAATCGTTCACCTCTTTTCCAAAAACACCACTAAATCACCGAAAACCTCCCAATTCCCTTCTAATTCTCTTTTTTCAATTTTCCAGTTCTTATTCTTAACCATGGAAGAATTTATTCCAACTCGAGCAGCCGCTGCAAAAAAGGATGTCGCGTCCGCTTTTGTCACCACGACTTACGTGAGGCGCCAAAAAACAGTTAAATCACCGAAGGAAGAAACGACGAAGCAAAAACATCTCGATTCCAAGGACCAGGAAATCGATCCCCGGCAGTACGAAAAAGAGATGAAAAAGGCACGGTGGGACGTTATGAAGCTCGGGATCTCAGGATTCGAGAAGGACAAAAAAAGAGACGCTAAAGTCGCCCTGGCCATCAGTTTAGGGGCGAAACCGCCAAAGAACAAGGCCCTCAATTACAAGGTTCTTAAGGAAAAGAGGCGAAAGGAGAAGGAAAAATTGGCGTGGGCGGAAAAATTCCAGTCGGGTTTCAGCAGCAGTTTGTTGCAGGTTAAGAAAGCTGCGAAAAAACAGCTGAAACAGCAGGACAGGGGAATTTTGGGAATTTATGGAAAAGTGCCTAAAAGTCTGAGAAAGGGGAAAGATTAGGGTTTAGGTTTTCGTGGTGAATTTGGAAGGTGGTGTGGGGGGGGGGGGGGGGGGGGGGGGGGGGGGGGGGGGGGGGGGGGGGGGGGGGGTTGAGTTGGGTTTTTTGTGCAGTTGGTTGAAAATTATTTTCAACTTTTGTAAAAAATGCTTTCAATACATTTGAATACATTTTTTTAATGTAAATTGAGGGTTTTTTTTATTTTCCTTCGGATTTTGGTTCTGTGGTTTTATTGAATTAATTTCAGAGATGAAAGGTGGGAAAATTGGGAGGTGGAAGTTTGATTAGGAAACTAGAGATAGAAAGTTATTGATTGTTGTGTATGTTGAGATGTGAAGCCGTAATATTACCGGTTATATTATGGTTACATTACCGTAATATTACGTTACCTTACGAAAAATTTGGTCACGTAATTTTCGGCGTAATATTACCAAAAAATTTATTCCTGGTAATTGCGCTACTATATGTACACGGAAGGAAAAAATTTTTGATTTCCATAATCGAAAATTCCATTTTTCTCCTTTTTTTCTCGTTTTCCTTGAGTTGTAATGGTGAAATTTCAATACAATGGAGTGTTGCGACGGCGCAGTAAGCACTGCACATTCCATGAGCGTATTTTCCCATGTATATATATATGCCGTCACTGCAATGTTGTGGCATATATTTTGACGTTGATTTCAATAAAATTGATCCACTCAATTCCACTACAATAGAAAGTGATCAAACCAAATCAACCCAATCAAACTGCAGGTCTTGGTGAGTTCAGATAATGGAATTTTCACATTATTGACATCAATTTATTGCTTGAAATTTGACGTCAATTTATTAAAAAATAATGCTACTTTTCACAGCATTAAAATTTTTGCTATGGGAAAAACATTTACATATTATCGTTTTCCAGTAGAATAAGAAATGTGTTTTACTTAAATTTTCAATAATTTGCCCAAGAATAATTTTATGTTACCGATCATTATGTGACCGTAATTTTTACATCAGAAACCCCCTCTCCGATAAATTACCGTAATTCACGGTAATAATAAATACAGTAATTTTTACGTTACTTCACCGAAAAATAAATTACCGTTAATTTTAAATCTCTGTGTGCATGTCGTGTGGGAATTGATAGGAATTGGTGGGAAATGGTTGGAGAAGAATAGAATACATGAAAATTTTGAGAAAATAATTTTTAAACAGTGGCGGATCCAGAATCTCGACAAGGGGGAAGGGTCTTCAAAACTTTCACCGTCATGACCTAACCTAACCTAAGATACTCATATTTAAAATGCATGATACGCATAAAACTATAATTGTGTCGCTTGGATGTTCCCACAGCAAATGATCGTAACATTAACATCACAGTAATATAATATTGTAACATTTCTGCGTTGTCCGCAAGGGTAAAAGGTGAACTCAAATTCTTGGCGAAATCCCCCCCCCCCCCCCGTGGATAGGCCACTGCCTTAAAAATTCCAAAATTCACGTAAAAAACGACTTCCTTTATATTAATGAGTACACATTCGTATTTACAAATCAATTATTAATAACAATGGCCTTGATTTTGCCGACACCATTCGGGTTGTTGAGCGTCCGCGTTAATTCCTCTTTTCACGAGTCGTTCCCTGTGCAGTAAAAATCGTTGCTCCGCGTGAATCCAGGTGAAATTGGGCTCGCTCCAAAGTCTTTCTGCCATCGCGGCTGAACGAGGCCACAATTTTGCGTCTATCGCGATTCCTTCAGCTTGCTCCGTCCACAAAGTCGCTTCGGCTCCTTGAAAGAAAAGAGTTGAATTATTGATTAGTAATTATTAATTCAGAATTGAATTTTTGTTTCATATATTGAGTTTGCAGTTTTATTTCAATTTTAGTTACGAAATCATATGAAAAATCGTTAGTTTTCTATTAATTTACCAAGAACGAGATGCTTTTTAGTATCGGCCAGTCCGAAAAACTTAAGTATCTTCAATGGTGAATTTTCGTAAATTGCTTGCCACCCTTTGTAAGGCGAACACCAGTTGTTGCCTTCCCCAATCCACGCGCCGTATCTGAAAAAATTTGAAGATAACTGATTTTCGAAAAAATGAAAAAAAAAACATTTTTTTTTAAATAACAATTTTCGAGTGATGCTTCTTGCGCCGCGGGACAAAAAATCTGCTTTTTATCACTAGGACGAAAAACCATACTTTTTTTCTCGCTGGAGCCGGAAAAATTTCAAAAACTTTGAAGATATGAAAATGTTCGCAATTCTTCAGGTATATGAAATTTCTAAAGTTTCTGAAATCTCCAAAATTGTTGTGGAATATTTGAAACATTCAAGTTTTTCAAATTACCGAATTTTCAGAATGTCCAAATCTCTAAATTTTCCAAATTTCAACATATCCACATATTGCTCTGCATTTTCGAAATTTTTTCAGTTATAATTTAAAATCTTCAGAATCCTCTAGAACGATTCTTCTAATTTCCAAAATTATGAGGATTTTCGCAATTTCAAAATTCTTGGTATTTCCGAAAGTCTCGAAATCTCCAAAATTTTACTCAAGTCTGATAATTGTCGGAATTAACTCATTTAGAAAATTCAGAAAAATTCGTGAATATATCAAAATTTGGGAAATTCAGAAATTAAGACGTTCTGAACATTTCAGAAATCCCGAAAAATTTCGCTGATTCTAAAAACTTCAATATTTTCAACATCGTATTACAATTTTGGGAATTTCAAAAATTTCAGAAATTCCATACATTCGGAAAATTTCAGACGTTTTCATAACTTCAAAATTTTCAAAATGTACTGAATTTTTCAATTTCATTGAAAAAATTTTCATAATTCCTTCAATGCCCGAAACTCAAAATTTCCAAAATTTCCACTAACCCACAATCCAAGTACAAAGTATCATAGTTCGAAAAAATGACCCTAAAGTCATTCTCCAACAGTCGTTTGATAACCCCGTCAAAAGCTGTCGTCCACACTTGAATAATGTACTTCCTAGGATCCAAATACTCCAAATTTTCCGCGCTCGTCAATTCACTCGTCCACAAAATCGCGGGAATGTCCCTCCCTTTGTTCGCCAGAATAAGTCTCTTGTGCGCTTCCGTTTGGAAAAAATTCCACAACTTGTAGTACTGAGAGTCCGTGATATTATCGCTATATTTCTTCATCAAATCCGTGATATTTTCCGAAGATTTCCAGCAGTTCAAGTTCACCTCGTCCCCGCCCATGTGAAAAATATCTGGCTTGAAATCGGCGATCATGTCACGGTAAATTCCCTCTAAAATCGTGTACGTCGTTTGGCTAATGGGATTGAGTTGGCCGCACGGGGGTTCAACGCAGAAATTTTTCCACGGTTCGGATTTGAAACATACTGTAACATTATCCCCCACCTACGATAATAAATATTCGAATAAGGACTTAAACCAATCATTAACTGTACTTAAAGGACATTTAACGAGAGTTAACTGTATGAAAAGGTACACATGATGCGGGTTAGCCCCTTTTGACCGCAGAAACTTCAATTACGAATCAAATTACCCATTGCCATCCTTCGCCCACGTGCGCGGGAGCGTCCAATTCGGGCAAAACTCTGACCCCGTTCAAAAGCCCGAAATCCACGATTTCCTTAACGTCTTGTTCCGAGTAAACTTTGTCAGGGCTGTAAGAACCGTATCTGGAAAAAAGGGGAAATGTGCGACTGACGTAGGGGAAACTATGGGAATCCGTGATGTGCCAGTGGAAGGTGTTCAATTTCGACATGCCCATCGCTTCGATCGTGTGCAGGATCGTGGCTTTGTCCACGAAGTTGCGGGATGTGTCTAGGAGGATCCCCCGGTAGGGATATCGGGGACCGTCTTCGACGTGGGCGTTGCTGGGGAGGACTATTTCGTCGCGGAGATCGTCGTGGACGATCAACTGGCTTAGGGTTTCCAAGGCGTGGCGAGCTCCGAAGTAGGTTTTCGAAGTGATTGTTATGTTTATCTGAAACATCATTTAGTTGTGTGTATGATGACGATCATCGTATTATTATTGCGGGGTTTGAACTAATATGGTTTATAAATTGCACATTTATCACTAATACGGTTTTCCACTACCCTACCAGCCATGTCGACATCGGCAAATATGTCGACAGTCGTGTCGACACTTAACTTGATAGAATTCTTTATTGAACTACTCCAGAACACGTTAAGCGAACTGAAATGTGCTATAAATTATTGGTTTTAAAAATTATCTATCAGAAAATAGACGAGTAATTCACATTCTGACTTCGGCGACAAGCGTTGTCGACATATCAGCATGTCATGATTTAAGTAGTGACTACCACATTTCAAACGACCATCTCAACGTCGACATACATGTCTTCAGTAATGACGACATTACATCTTGTGCATTTTCATCAAAAGAATATCTCTATATCGCTTTCTATGTATGATAACGATAAAATATATATAATTCACGAATAATAAGCACGCTCATACCCAAATTCTGAAGAATATGAAATGACAATAATGTTGTCATGTTGACACGTCGACATCTACGTCTGCTGTCGACTCTACATAGGGAGATCGACAATAGTGTCGACACCATTGACAAATTTTTATGTCTAATACGCCAGAAAAACGTTGTACTAACATTAATTCGTCAGTTTTATTGGGTTTTAACATGATTAAATCATATGACAGCTTTGGAGTACTCACACTATAGTGTGAGTACGTTCGTGTCTCTTTCAATAAAGTGAGTCTTTAGAGGTTAGGTTTGCACATTTCGCACTATGATGTGGTTTTTCGCCAGTGTGAGTACGTTCATGTCTCTTGAAAAAGAGCGAGTCTTTGGAGGTTAGGTTAAACTAAGTTTAACTAAGTTTTAGGTTTTTTGAAGTTTTTTTTCAACTCTTAGGTTTAACTAAGTTTTATTAAACTTCGCACTATAATACGGTTTTTCGCTAGTGTGAGTATGTTCATGTCTCTTGAAAAAGAGCGAGTCTTTGGAGATTAGGTTTAAAAACTTCGCACTATAATACGGTTTTTCACCAGTGTGAGTGTGTTCATGTCGATCTCTATTATGACAAAATGAGTCTTTTGAAGGTTAGGTTTGCAGATTATGCAATGATAGCATCTTTCGCCAGTGAGAGAGCCAGAATTTAATTTGGAAAACTGTACGCTGAGCGGATATTCTGAAAGTAAGAGCATTGGCATGACTTTTTCGATGTCAACTCAACATACGTACGGTTTTTCACCAGTGTGAGTGCGTTCATGTCTTTTAAAATGAAGCGAGTCTTTTTAAGGTTAGGCCTGCACATTTTTAACTTTTTAGGTTTTTGCCAGGGGAAGAGCCTTAATAAATGGAAATAATAATGAACTTAAATAAAGTAAAAAAACATAATAAACTTTCAAAATACAGTTAAATGAAAATTCCTACGTCAAAAACACCAACCTGCAACAAAAAACTCACCGTATTCATTACCGGAGGATCAATCTTCAGCGAGTAAAACTCGCTCGTGTTCAACGTAAGTTGTAGACGCTTCTGGTTTTCGACGACGAAATTGATGACCAATGAAATTCCGCCGGTAATTTCTCGATCTGGAGTCAAATTTTCCAGGTTTTTTTGGATTTTCTCTACGTTGGATTTCAGAAGCGCTCCCAATTTGGATTTTACGTTCACGCCCGAGAGTGATATGTCTTTGTAGTTGATAGGGGTAACCGAATTCGCGAGGGACACGTGCCCCGTGGGCAAGGGCCATAAACCTCCCGAAACTCCGCATGAAATTTGACATACTGAGAGAGAATTCGGTGTCGTTACGTTTGGAGTGATTTCGGACTTTTGACATTGACCTCCTTTGCATTCATAGTGCCAAGGGGATCTGGAACGGGGAGAAAAATCGGAAGCAATCATTAATTCGGAAGTGTAGATTGTTGCAATTTTTTTACTTAAAATGCCATGCATTTTACAGGTTTTTCGAGGCGATGGTTTTCAATACGAGTTCAAGTTTGAAGGTAAAAAATTTATTAAACTTCATTGACTCTTTTTACGATGTTTTTTATTTATCGCGAAAGGCACCTCAGTTAGTCAAGTTCCGAAAATATAAATTTGAGTTCAAAGTTTCGGAACTTTTAGAGTACAAAGTTCGAAGTTGTTTGAATTTCCGAAATTCTCGATTCTTGAATTTGATAACATTCTAATCCCTAGAATTGCAATTTTTTCAATCATTTTCATATGCCAAAATCAACAGATTGTCTTATCGTCAAGAAAGATAAATTTCTCCTCAATTTTGTATAATTCTCAACAATTTTCGAATTATACACCCGAAAATGGAAAAAAAGTTTTATAATTCAACAAATCTGGGGAAAATTCCCTGTAAACGCGTTATGTAGTGACGAAAACTTTGAAAATGATTTTCTGGGTGATGAAGTTCTGCGTTCAAATTATATATTCTCTCGTGTATACAACTTTCACTGACATCGAAAGTGTGGAAAAGTCCAGCATATATACAGATTCCCAAGTTTGGTACAACTGACGGAAAACAACTTTTCGTCTTTCGGTAGGGATGGGAAAATATCATACCTGCCGTTTTCTAACTCACAGGAACATCTATACTTATTTCCATGAGTGCGAGAAAGACAGGTATGATATTTCCCATCCCTACTTTTCGGGATAGAAAAAACCGAAAAAAAGGAATATCCGCGTTTTCGGGATATCTAATTTAAGATAAATAATAATGAAAAAAAAATTGGCTTACCGCAGCGTCTTTTCCGCATCGGTGCAAAAAAAGCGCAGTGATAGAAGTACTATCGCGAGGATCAGCATCGCACACAAAATTACCGTTAATGCGACGGATCGGTGATATCCGAGCCCAAGGCATGGCTTTTTTCTCTCGCGCGCGGTGTGAAAAAGGGGGGATACGAGACGGTGGGGGGTAGTCATTACCATATACCAGTTTTTAAATAGCCATCATCATTTGCTCGAAGAACCTTTACTTCCTAACTTTGGACTGTATACAAAACTCCGACGGAAAGGATTTATAGAAAGCCAATTGAAAAAAGTGTTGAAAGGGACTTTATGAATCGTTTGAAAAATCCGTAAATTTTCTCGTCTTCTGAAATATGGAGAATGTATATACATTTTTCAAATTCCATGAATTCTTGAGAAAAAAATTGCTGGATTGGACAAGAATTTTCCAAATTCCGATGCCGTCATTTGCCCGAATGTCAAAAACTTCGAAAATGCGAAATTTGGTCGGAAAGAAACTTCGAATCAGAATTTAGATTCCCCGGTATTTTAAGTTACGAATTTTCCATTTTACAAAAGTATAAGGGTTAAAAATTCATGAAATAAAATGCAGAATCTCTTAATTTTGAACCCTTATTTGGGTTCGAATGGTTCTCAATTTTACGAAATGATTGTTCCAAATTCGAAAATTATGCACGTATTTCATAAAATTGATATGAATATTATCGAATTCAATATCTGCAAACTCGTAACTTCCAAACGTGAACTTGTGGACAACTTCAACTTTAAACTCATAAAAACTTCCTAACTCATGAATTTTGAATGCAAACTCGCAGTGGCGGATTTGAATAAAGGGCCTAGTGGATAATATGGTTTTTTGTCAGTATTAAAGCCGAAATTTAACTTTTCAAAATGTTTGCTAAGAAGACTTTATAACAGTGCGAGTACTGACGTGATTTTTTCGTCAATACGGTTTTTCGCCAGTGTGAGTACGTTCATGTAAATCATGCCTTTCAAAATGGAGTCAGTCTTTCGAGGGTCAGGTTATAGTATTTTGCACTAATGCGGTTTTTCCTCAGTGTGGAAGTCAAAACTTAGTACTTAAAACTGTGTACTAATAGAATGTTCTAACAGAGCTAGTACTGACATGGGTTTTTTTTATGCTAACTTAACACAAGAACGGTTTTTCATCAGTATGAGTACGTTCATGTTTTTCAAAGTGAAGTGAGTTTTTTGGAGGTTACGTTTGTACATTTTGCACTCAATATTTGGTTTTTCATTCGTGTTGAAACCAAAATTTGACTTTTGAAAATGTTTATTGAGAAGATTTTCTGACAGTGCGAGTACTGGCGTGTTTTTTATGTCAACTCGACATTAGTATGGTTTTTCGCCAGTGTGAGTAGTTCATGTCTCTAAAAATGGAGTGAGTCATTCATTTTTGAATAAGTAATTGCATACTGAAACGTTAAGTCTAAGAGGGTCTCTTCGCAATATTTTTCGAAATAAGAAAAAACTCAAGTAATATTCGGCAAGAGGAGCCTTTGATGCTTCTTTTCAGGGAGCCTAGTGGAAAAATGCTCCATCGCCCACCTAATAAATCCGCTACTGGTTTTGACAATTTTATTGAAAATTTACGGCACGATCGAAAAAAAAGAACACTTCCGACCATTAAAACTTATAAACTCGGCGATGTATGTTGAAATTTATAAATTCATCTATGAATGACTGAAATTCCATTATCTCTAAACTGACTACACTAGTGATAAAATCCATAGATAGAATGTTATCTTGGATCACCAGCATGTATGAAAAAATGCAGAATCATTAAAATATCAAATGCAACCAAGAAGTTGCAAGATATTGACTGATTAAAAACAATACAATTTTATTCATGAATTTAGTACATGTCAAAAAATTTGATGCATTCAATCATTATTTTTATTACTATTTCTTAAATTTAATGCATTTTTAACATTTCTACGTAAAAATGAATGGAAAAAAGAAAATTCAAAATTTTTGTTTGTATTTTTCAAAAAATTATTTCGAAAATTCCACATTAAAAATGCAGAATCGCATTACAAATTAAAGTTTAAAAATGTTTAGTTCTCAAAGTTTTTCAACTTTTGACACTTTGCAATTCTTATAACTGATCAGCTTCAAAATTTACGTAAATATTGAAAATAATTACTGCAACTAAAATGAATTATTTACCACAAAAATTACACTTTTATTATATCCATATCAATCAACATACAAAATACCAATGATGTTTTCTATAAATTATTCGTCACCTCGAATCGCCCTATACTTAGCCAATTCGTTGGGAAACACACGATTCAGCTCTAGAAGCATGTTAGCTTTGAATTTCCTGTACGCGTCGATTTTTCCCTTGACCTGCTCATTTTTCGTCAAAGCCTTTTCGATGCAATCTTTCGTGTACAGCTGGGGATTTCTGCCCTGATCAATGTAACTGAAAAAATATAACAAATAATTTAATAAAGAATGGAAAATAATTATGAATTGTATTTACTATTGAATAATTGACAAATTTCGACTCACTCGAACACTTCCAGAGGAACGTGGACATCCTGCACTTGGTTTTTGAGTTTGTCTATTTCTTGGAGACCAGTGACTAATTTCTGTCTGAAAAATAAAACTTTTATTGGAATGTTTGAAAATTTTGTAAATTGAATAATTAAACATCCAAAAAATAGAGAAAGTTGACATCTGAATCAAAATATTTTTAGCTTTAAAATTTGTGATCGAAAAACTTGAAATAAGGAAATTTGAAAGTCAGAAAAATTATTCAAGCAAAAAAGTGCAAAAAAAATTTTATTTATCCTTGACGATTTTTGAAATTTTTTCATCAAAAATTGATTAAGTTAAATTTTCAACGAATTATCAAAAAAAAAAAAAATTGACGCAGAAAAAACCAGTCATATAACACAATTATACGAAAAATATGAATGTCAATAAAATCCTGGAAGCAGATGTTCAACTCCACATATCAACAATCTCGAAAAAACAATTTTCTAACCATAAACAACATCCTCTGCCCCAAAATAGCTCAACGTCAACACTGGTCAACACAAAGTTTTTGCTAATTTCGTCTCATTTCCTCGAAACAATCTAAATTTGACAACGTCGCATCTCACAAGTTACATCATAAACAATCGTATTTTCCAAACTTTTCGTCAAGAAAAAATGGCTCCCACTAACTTACATTTTCTGATTCAGTACATTTTGTCCTTGGGGTTGAAAATCACTGACGATTATCCGTATTTGACGAACATTTTCGATGAAATCTTCGAGATGAGTTTCTAAATTTTCCAAGGGAGACGCCATTGCTGCTGGCATTGTGAGTAAACAAACATATATGACGTACAGAACCAGGGAGAATTCTGTCCAATTCTGTCTATTCTCCCTGTACAGAACAACGAAAAAAAAAGTAGAACAAGTTGAAGAGAAAGAAAAGATGATAAAAAAGGATAAAAAATGTGTCGTCAGAGCTGCCAACATGACCAAGAAAGCGCGGTCGTTTGAAATCTTTGCTTTTTTTTATTTCGAAGTCATCTCATTGTCAATGGTTTGAATGGTTTTATGTTAAAAAACAATACAATTCAGTTTCTAGTGAGTAATTTACCATTTATTAAATGGGACAGATAATAATAGGATAGATAACAATGATAAAAACATAAAAAGATAAAAAAAAGTACGTTACATGCTGTACAAGTATCGTTTGCACCGTTTGCACTATCGACAATCGAAACATCGATATTTGCAAATTGTTTACCATTGTTTACGTTGTTCATGTTTGTTTACGCGTACGCACGTTTACTCGACTTTCTTAATCTACTCAAATTTGCACAATTTTTGTAACTGAGTTGTGAAACTTCGATTGTTAATTTCGAGGGGTAGATTTTTGGACCGTACACATACACAAGTTCATTTTGAAAACATGGAGAAAAACATTATAAGGTTAGCCAGCGAAAGAGTTGACGGAAGGGGAGTTCTTGTAAACGACATTGAGCCGACGTTTTTTACGCCCGGAAAACCGGCTTCGGTTCAAACGGATTATCTGAAGTAAATATGAATTTTTTTATTTACAAGTTAGGGGAGTTGACAATTTTGTGTGAGGTCATTTTGAGTTTTGTTGTGTTTCTGTGTTTTGCAATGTTTTGGAATGGCTCTGTTGGTAAAGTAGATTTTCTGCTAGTTTCCGATGTTCGGACATTTTCGGAAATGTACGCATTTGGAAAACTTTACCGTTGAACGTTTTAAAATGAGAAATTTCTGAAACTTGAATAAATATTACGATTTTTGGAATTTTTAAAGTTGATTTCGAAAATTTGAAAAATTTCGAAAATATCCATAGCTTCAAATTTTCGAAATTTACTGAATTTTCGTATTTTTATTCATTATTTTTATTATTTTGTACTATTTTTAATTATTATATATTGTTTGTATTTTGTATTTCCACATTTCAAAAATTTTAGAAACTTCTCAAATTGAGGTAATTTTGAATATTTCGTCATAATTTTGAAAATTTCAAAAAAATTAAAGTGTTTTTAAATAAAACATGTTGCTCAAATAATTGTTGATCAAAATGTTGATTTAAACTTCTGATCACATATTTTGTATTTTCAAGATATAAAATTATACTCTTTTTGAGATTTTTGGTCGTTATCCCCTATTGAAACTTTTTTTAATTTTCTTTCGTAATTTTTTTTAATCAACATGAAGATCATAAATAACTTTTCAGAGGTCACGGAACTTATGTCGATGAAAATGATGTTCTTCGAAGTTCAGTCGCCGGGACTGAGGAAAAAGTGAACAAATTGATTTCGATGAAACCGTACAAAACTCGATATAGAGGCGAAATCGGCGACGTCGTCGTTGGTCGAATCGTGGAAGTTCAACAAAAAAGATGGAAAGTCGACACTAATTCGCCCTTAGATTCGATTCTTCTGCTTTCCAGTGTTAATTTACCAGGCGGGGAATTGGTAAAATTAAATAATGAATTTCATTTCATTAATTTGTATTTAATGAATGAAATAATTGAAAAAATTGAGTCAATTAAAAATGTAGCAAAATATGAAAAATCCTAATTAAAAAAAATGTTGAAACTCATAAATAAGAAAAATTTTCGGATTACAAGTTTAAAAAAATTAGTTATATCAATATGTAGCAACATTTTGTAAATTATTTAATTCAAAAAATGTTGAAGATACAAGATTGAGAAAGGTACAAGATTGAGAAAAATTTTTCAACTTTATTAATGAAAAAAATTGTTAATTACAAAATCTGATGAATTGGTAACATCAAAATGCAGCAAAATTTGGGAGGGTATCGATTGTGTATAAGTTTTTTTAGCACTGCATAAATTGTTCACTGGATGATTGTGCACCGGACGATTATGCACAAAAAGTCATTTAGATTTGTGCACAATCGCCCAGTGCACAATTGTATGGTAAACAATTTATACAGTGCTCAAAAAATTGTGCACAATTGACACCATTCCCAGAATTTGAAAAATCCTAAATGTAGAAAAATTTTTAAACTGAAAAATGAGGGAACATTTTGAACTTCATAAAGAAGAAAAATGTTTGAACTGCAGATTTCAGTAAATTAGTACCTTCAATATGTGGCAAAAAT
This sequence comes from Platygaster equestris, assembly GCA_030522785.1. NCBI lineage: Eukaryota > Metazoa > Arthropoda > Insecta > Hymenoptera > Platygastridae > Platygaster > Platygaster equestris. Next base: position 1,623 of record JAPYZK010003150.1, on the reverse strand, counting down.
TTGTACAATTCCAAATTGAAAGAAAGGTTGAAACTATAAGATCGATAAAAATTTTCAACATGAATAAAAAAATTGGTAACTTTTATACGTATCAAAATTTGTCAAATTTCGGATTTAAAAACTATTGAAACTACAAATTAACGAAAACTTCGAAAATTATGATTGTAAAAAATGTTTTCTATAAAAAAAATTTAGTTACTCGAAAATTCATCAAAATTTGAAAAATCCTAAGTTAAGAAAAATGTTCAAACTACAACATTTAGAGAAATATTTGAAGAATAAAAAAATTGTCGAAACTCCAAAATAAAAACAATTGAGTTACTTCAAAATGAAACAAAATTAGGGAAACCCTAAATTGAAAAGAATGTTGAAACTTCAAAATTAGGAAACATTTTGAATCTCATAAATAAGAGAAATGTTCGAACTATAAATTAAGGAAAATTATTAACTTCAATACGTAGCAAGATTTGTAAAAATTCCAAACTAAAAAAAATGTTGGAATAACTACAAAATTCTAAACAATTTTGAATATTTTAAATAAAAAAATAATCAAACTGCGAATTAAAACAAATTTAGTTACTGCAGAACTTATCAATATTTGGAAAATCTCCAGTTAAGGAAAATGTTGAAACTACAAAATTAAAAAAAATTTAGAGCATATGAATAAAAAAAATTCGCAAAGTAAAAAATCAAGAAAATTGAGTAACATCAAAATGCAGCAAAATTTTTTCATGTAGTCCATAAGTTAACCCCAATTCGCGCGCAACTCTACTCATAGAACGTGAATAAAAGATATAGCCCTGAAAAGGGATCGGGGACTTCGAGCCTCCGCGATCTTTGCCTTGCTCCGCTGCTCGCCCTCAGCGAGCGAGAAAGGCAAACGTCTCCGCACGACCAGACTGGTCCAGCGGCGAGTGGTGGGGCAAATGTTACTCCGCGCTCAGGCCAGCCGGCAGCAGAGTAGCTCGGCGGGTCTGAGTGGTGCGCAGAATGTTTTTCGGTGTTAGAGAGAGAGGGAGAATGCTATTTTCCGCGATGCGCTTCCTCAACGCTGGTTGGTGCGGAGATGGCTTGCCATATCCCACGTTAGCGGCGTAAATTGTGAAAGAATCGCGTTGTATCCGCGTCTTGGTCACGAACTGAACTCATCACCACCGAGTTCTTGACGTATTTACTTGATCTCCGGGGCTAAGGACTGTCTCATTTTTTTTATACCTTTCCCGCCCTAGTAGCGTTTATCCGCTCTAGGGTTCCTCGTGGAAGCGTTCATCCGCTTCGTCTTGTCTATCCCCCTGGTAGCGTGCAATCCGCTCCAGGTTTCCTCTAGAACCCCCCTCACACTAATCAATTCAAACCTCTCCCGCCTTAGTAGCGTTCATCCGCTCTAGGGTACCTCGTGGAAGCGTTCATCCGCTTTCTCCTGTCTATGCCCTTGGTAGCGTGCAATCCGCTCCAGATCCCTTTTGTAACCCCCCCACCTACACTCAATCAATTTAAACCTCTTCCGCATTCGTAGCGTTCATCCGCTCTAGGGTACCTCGTGGAAGCGTTCATCCGCTTCCTCCTGTCTGTCCCCCTGGTAGCGTGCAATCCGCTCCAGGTTTTCTCTAGAACCCCCCTCAC
>JAPYZK010003149.1:0-14034 GCA_030522785.1 Platygaster equestris | reverse complement strand
AGTTCAAAGTTCAAATTGGTACATTTTAAAATTATCCTCTGAAATTTCGTTCCTTACGTAAAAAGTTTACGACGGGCAAATTATTTCTAAAGTGTCGAACTATATAAAACTTATATTCACACAAACCTAATTATGAGAAAAACATTCAAGTAGGAGCTCCAGTAAAACAAATTAAAAAATCGACTTCCCCAACCCTGTGAAAAAAGTAGTTTCATAACCCAGCTATAATTTTACGCTCCAGTGTAAAATAAGTTGTTTGCAAACTTAGAAAAAGTCTAAGTTACACTTACGAAAGTAGCACAGAAACGTGTTATCAATTTTACGTACTAAAAACGATCGAACTAAGGAATGAAGACTGAAGAATTATAATATAAAATGTCAATAGTTTAAAACTACGCAACTATTGATTAAATAGTAAAAATCGAAGTAATTAATGTCTCTAAAAAATCTGAACTTTCATTCATTGAATCCATTTTTTATAGAAATAAAACCAATTTACACCAGAAATGACTGAAATCCGCAATTAGGTTACGAATTTAATCCAATCACTCAAAATTTGACTGTATAAAAATCGTTGACTCCGAGAAAAATTTGTGAAACTTGTGTTATATATCACTATTTTCAATGTATATTTTCTATCGTTTATAGGAAACGAAAAAAACTGATCATAGTCGCTGAAAAAAACGGCAAACTTTTCGTTCAATCTAAAAGTTTCTGAAAATTCGCAATTTCTATTAAATTTCCATAAAGACCGTAAACTTTGAAAAAGATTCCAGAATTCCACAGAATTCACGCTATTTTTTCATATACAATCAAAAATTTTTCTCTAAACCGAGAAACTGAAAAAAATTTTGTTGAACACAAAAAATCGTTGATCAATAACAATACCTTGTTGGACGTCAAGGCCAGCACGCTCCAGCATGTAGGGCAGCCCTACATAATTTGGAGGGCGGACAGCACAAGATACAAAGAAAGACGATTAGCAATGAAATTCGTAAACAATTGAGTTCATGATGAATTTTAGTTTCTTTTTGCCAACAAGGTTTTCCGATAAATATTGTCGCATTGTAAATAATTATTGTTGTCAATAAAGTTCTCGATGTTATTTCAGTTGTTACAAAATTAGTTTTCATCATTCGTGACATAAAGGACGAATTTTGTATTTTTTTTTTTACTTGTAATTCAAAGATGCAGATGATTCAGGTTTTTTCAATTAAAATTATTATGATCTTGTTAATAACATTGCAAATGGGACGCGAATTTTTTCTTTTTTCTTTGTATTTCGGTACAAAAGAGAAATTTGACCAAAAATCACACTTCCCTTCATTCTAGAATTTCTCAACACATTTTTTTCATTACGAGCAAATATTTCCTTCTGAATCGATTCTCGGTCCAAATCTAAGTCGAAAGTTCCCTAACCATTTTTCTCAAAACTCAAAATCCCCAGAGCTATCAACATTCAAAGTTGAAAAAACGCGCGGCGCGAAGCTGTTGACGAAATCAACGCAAATTCTCATAAAAGAAGATTCTCAGTTCACATCCGAGACAAAAGTTCCTCAGTAATTTTTCTCAAAACTTGAAACCACCCGAGTTATCAACCTTTGAACTTTTAAAACCAGCGCGCGGCGCGGTAGCGTCAGCGAACTACACTAGCCACGCCCCTCTCCCTCATTGGTCACCTCCAATCCTTAATATCTCCGTCATTTTTCAGTTTTTTTTGAAGTTGCTCAGGAACTTTCGTCTTGGATTTTTGCAAAGAATCCATTGACTATTAGAAACTTCTAAATAGTTTGCAAATTGGAATTTACATACCACCTGCTAAAGATAACGCCGACTTGTCGCTGATCCGCCTCCTGATGGGCACCGGCATGCTCGGCAAATTGGACATGGTGGGGATGCTGCCTGGCATGTTGGGCAGCTGCGGGATGCCCGACATGTTGGACATGTTGGGCATAGGCGGCATGGGGGCTCCGCCCGCCGTCGACGCCAGCTGACCCCCGGTCGGGGGCCTCTGCCCCGAGACCAGGGCGCTCATGGAAACCGGAGAAACCTGGGACACCCCGAAATTCGGGGGCGCCTGGTTCATGAGGGCGTTGGATAAACTCAGTTTCGGTAGACTGGAACTCGTCTGGGAATAATCGAGATACTTCTTTTCCGTATTTTATCGATTTTTTTCGGATTTTAGAGTTTTCAAAAATAGGAAGTTGATGAAATTGATAGAATTTTGGTATTCATACAGTGATTTTCTTTGAATGTTATGGATTTTTTCTGATTTGAAATTCAGAGGTCCCGGGTTCGATTCCTGGCTCGGATTTTTTTTTTTTGTTTTTTTTTTTGTAAAAAACCTGTGATTGTCAAAAAGTTGGTCGTGATTACGAAAAACGTTAATTAAATGAGCAAAAATCATTACTGACGTGAGGGAAATTAACTGAGTGATTTTTTGTGGATATTTTTGTATACTGTAATTTTTTTTATATAGACTGAAATTTGCATTTTATGTGTACATTCATATAAAGTGACGAGTATTGCTAAAAAATGTCCAAAAAACATTTGATTCTAATTTGTTATTCGAAAAATTATTTTTGTACATGCAAATTTGAAGAGGTTGAACTACGCAACTGTCCTTTTCTCTCTCACGAGACCAGTCGTTTAGTGAGAGAAAGAGAGAGAGAGGTACAATAATATCGCCCACTGTTTTTAATTTGAAAAAATAAATTTCAAAATTGTAGGCTAGAGAATTTCGAAATTCAAGTACTCTGCTCAAAAATTATCATAATCTAGGAATTTGACTAAATAAATGCAAAAATTTTAAGCTAAAAAATGTCTAAATCACGAGTTTTTTTAGAGATCTGCGAAATTCCGGGGCAATTCGGGCACCTCGATTTCGCTCCCGAAACACGTGTTTTATCTCAGTGCGCGAATGAATTCAAAGAGCATTAATCAGCCCCTTCAAAAGGCATCGACTCCCAACTTTTCTTGGGTTTCAAAACCAAGGCGATAAAAATCGCGCCCGCCGGCGATGAATTATTAATATCGGCTCCATGTTTAAATTAACGCACCGCGTTAAAACCCCGAAACTGGCTCTGTTTGCCAATTACGGAGCGGAGACACGCCGGACGCTCGTAAAGTTTTGCGGTTTGGCGCGAAACTTTTACGGCCTTTCGAACTTCCCGATCTTTTCCGGTGTAAATATTTTTGTCATCGTTTTGTTATCAATATGACAACATTTAACTTTTCACATTGAAAATCATTGGAAAATGGGAAATTTACGGATTTGTCAGTTCGATTTTTCGAGTCCACAACAATTTTTATTCTTAATCTAAAATTTGGGAACATTCGAAATTTTTCATTTTTTCGATTTGTAAAGATTCACATTCGAAAACTATCGAATTTCAACTCTTACTCGTTTTTTAATAGCCAAAAATGATGCAATTTGAGAATTCGAATCAAAAAATTCAAAAATCTGTTATCATGCAAATTGAAAAAAATTGAAATACTTCGATAAAAATTTTAATAAGTGTACATTTGAAAAATTTTTGCTGGAAACACAAAAAACTTGAGAACTGAAAAACTGTTATCAGAGAATTTCGAAAATGTTGGCTTTTAATTTAAAATTCTGGAATCGAGAAACAAAAACTTCAAAACGGGTCATCCGGTGTAAAAGAATTCAAAATTCCCCGCTGGATTCTCCGCCGCCATCTTAATCTGGCCATAACCGTAAAAAATTGAAAGAATCGAAAATGGTACATTTATGATGAAAAATCACTATTTTTCCATCAAACTTTCGATTAATGAACGTATTTTGGAAAACAAGATCGAAAATTGTGTAACTTACCGAAGATTCAGACGATTTCGGAGGCTCCGGAGATGCGGTTTGTTTGGCCACGTGCAAATGATGCGTCATGGCCGTCAACCGATCCCTCTCCGTCTGCAGCTGGATCTCCAATTGCGAGACGACCTGCATCTGGACTCTTGCCTGCGCTGTCGATCTATCGTCCAGCGTGTGCTCCGTGTATAAATGTCTAAAAAACCGCGAAGTATGTCGAACAAACGTCATTATGATGTCAAAAAATGATTATTTTGGAGGTTATAATGATAAACTATGGCGGAAGATCAAATTCCATGTAGAAAAAAATGTTCCGAAGCTGGGATTCGAACCCAGGTCCTTTAGATTTCAAGTTAAACGTTTGTATGAGTGAGCTAATGAAAATCGAGGAAAACTGGGTTTGTATCTCGACATGGGAATTTTTTTTCGCAAAACTCACACCACCTAAATATTTTTGTATCATCCCGCACGTGATCTGTGTACAAATGTCTGGAATATCACGAAATATGGCAAACAAACGTCATTGTGATGTAAAAAATGATTATTTTAGGAGTGACAATGATAACCTATGTTAGAAGATCAAATTCCATGTAGAAAAAAATGTTCCGAAGAAAATACTCTGATATAGTCCAGAGCGTGTTCTGTGTATAAATGTCTCAAAAATTGTGAAATATGGCAAACAAACTTCATGATGATGTCATTAAATAATTGTTTTGAAGGTCAAATTGATAACCTATATCAAACTATTGTATTTCATGTGAATAAAAATGTTCCGGAGCTGGGATTCGAACCCAGGTCCTCTAGATTTAAAGTTGAACGTTTTTACAAGTGAGCTACTGGAAATCGAGGGGACCTGGGTTTGTATCTCGGCACAAGAAATTTTTTTTCGTAAAAACCACTCCCCATGAATAATTTTATTTTGTCCAGAGCGTGTTCTGTGTATAAATGTCTCGAAAATTGTGGATTATAGCAAACAAACGTCACTATAATGTTATCAAATGATTATTTTGGAGGTCAAGTTGATAGCTATATCAAACTATTGTATTTCACGTGAAAAAAAATGTTTCGTAGCTGGGATTCGAACCCAAGTTCTCTAGATTTGAAGTAAAACGTTTGTACAAGTGAGCTACTAGAAATCGAGGGGACCTGGGTTCGTATCTCGGCACAGGAAATTTTTTTTAGTAAAAATCACTCCCAATGAATACTTTTATATTGTCCAGAGCATGTTCAGTGTAAAAATATCTTGAACATCGCGAAATATGGCGGATTAACGTTATTATGATGTCATTTAATGATTATTTCGGAGGTCAAGTTGATAACCTATATCAAACTATCGTATTTATTATTATTATTCAAAATTATATAGGCAGCAACCAAAAGGCTGATAGGCCCGAAGTTTCATGTAAAAAAAAATGTTCCGAAGCTGGGATTCGAACCCAGGTCCTCGAGATTTGAAGTCAAACGTTTGTATGAGTGAGCTACTGGATATCGAGAAGATCTGGGTTCGTTTCTCGGCATGGGAAATTTTTTTAAAGTAAAAATTACGCCTAATAAATACTTTTATACCGTCCAAAGCATTTTCGGTGTATAAATATTTCAAAAATTGTGAAATATGGCAAAGAAACGTCATTACGATGTCATTAAATGATCACTTCAGAGCTTAGATTGATAGCTCATATTAAACGATTGAATTCCACGTAGAAAAAATTTTCCGGAGCTGGGATTCGAACCTATGTCCTCTAGAATTGCAATCGAACGTTAATACATGTAAACTACTGGAAATCAAGGGAACCTAGGTTCGAATCCCAGCACAGAAATTTTTTTTCCACAAAAACAAGTTTTCTCAAAGACTATAACACTCCATTTCATCGCACTACAAAAAAACTAAAATCAACCATTAAAAAATTCTCCATAAATCACTAAGTCAAAAAAAAAATCGTCTCATTGACATTTCCGGCAAGTCCCCTTTTTTCCCCGACGAATCCCAAGTAATCACGTAGCCCGTCGTCGCAAACTCTCAAACAAGCTGCGTTACTCGAAGGAAAAAAAGGAAAAACGCTAATTACCTTTGTCTCATTAATATTCACGACGTTCGACCACATCGTTATGCCTCTCGGTCTAATCCCCACCCCTTCCCCTTCCCCCCACTGCGTCTTTTCGTTAGTTTCTGAGCTTCTTTCGCATCTTCGACGAGAGGGCGTTTACAAGGGTGGATTGCGCGTATTTTTGATGTGCGAAGTTTCGGAAGTGAGGGTGGAGAGGAGGGGGGGGGGGGTAGGTGATATTGATTGATGGAATTGAATATTCGGAATTTTTTGTGGGAACATTAATTTTTTTTGAAGAAGGAGAGTATGGGATTAAAGGGGTGGAAGATGTTTTTTATTGAAATTTAAATACAGCTGCATCTCGATCGAGCGTAATTCGATCGAGCGCTCTCTAATTCACCGTGAAGATCTCGGCAGCGATAAGGCTCCGAGTTTCAGTCTTACGGCTCTCTCAATCGAGCGTAATGATTACTTAAAACCCCCGAGATGAGCGCTCGATCGAGATCCAGCTGTATTTTGCGAATTTGTGTTACAAATTTTTATTACGTAAAAACTTTTTCCTTAACTCACTTGAGGAATGTTTGGTAGTCTTCAGAAATGACTTCACAGCCAGGCCACTTGCAAACCCCGTGGCCGTACAGGGGATGAACTTTGTCATTTGACGACACGTCCATGGGTTTTTCGTCCAACGGGGTCGTCCCGTTCATTTCCGAGCGTCGACTCGAAACTGTCGAATTTACAAATCCTGCGTTGAATTAGGAAGTATTCTCGAAAAAATTTTTTCAATCATAGATGATATTTTTACTTAATTTTATCCATATATATTTTTTTTTTAGTATTTTTTCAATTTCATTTATATATATATATTTTTTTTTTTCAATTTTTATTATTCTTCATTTTTGACACGTAATAACACGTATTTCGACTTTCAGTCTGACCACGGGTGAAGCCCCGAACTCAATTTTAAATTCATGGAAAAATGGTTAATATTTGTATATTTCGCATTGATTTTTGATACCCGATCTATAATTCTTTTTTTCCATCAGATCTAATTCGAATTTGAATTAAATTTACAAATTGTTAATTTATAATTTTTTTCACATTAACGAATCCTCAAGAAAAAATCTGCAGTTTCCTTACTAAAAACAACAAATTGTTTATGAATGATTTGCTTCTAAGAAATTTATCAGCATTTTTCTCTGTTTCAAATATACTCAATTCAAATGATCGATACGGTTGAGAATCAATATAATTCAATTTTTTTCAAATGTTAAATTTTTATTGTTCAATTAACGAATCGTATATTGATAATTCATTCAATTTGTTCCTTAAAAATTCATGGACAATTCTAGCACTGCTTTAATATTTAATGGCTGTCAAAAGGACGAAAATGTGAATAACCAATCAATTTATAATACATCACGAATGAAAAATTAGTTATTACCGAATCAATCGAAAATTTTCAAGTCTATTGGTTAAAGGTTGAAGTGAATTATTATGTAATTTAACGAATTTTTGATGAGAAACTTGCGAAATATTTTTGAATTCAGAAAATGTCTAATTATAATGAGCAGGAAAATTGACGTTAAATATTTACGAAAATATGAAAATATTTAATTATTATTAACAACAAAAAGCCGAAATCTTCAACATAGATAATAAATATTGATGACATTTATTTTATTTTCATATATTTTCGGAGTGAATTGTTAGTAAATTCAATTAAATTTCAAATTTTTATAGCTTCCTGAAGTATTTTGATGTTTTGAGATTTTGCGTTTTTAGAATGTGTGAAGTTTCCAAAAAATATGCAAATTTTCGATGTTTTGGATAAAGAATTATGACATTCAAAAATTGTGTAGCTTCGGAAATGTTGAAAGTACTGGAATTTTTATAGTTTCGAAACAATTTGAAGTTTTGAACGTTTCGCGAATTTTTTTAGTTCTGAAATTTTCGACTTTTTGTGAATTTTGAAAAATTTCGAAGTTTCATAGTTCCGAAAATTTTGGATGTATCGAAGTTTTGGAGATTCTGTAGATTTGGCAGTTCTAGAAATTTTGTAATTTCGAAGTTTGGAGAAAATAAGAGTTTTTCGAGAGTTTCGAAAAATCGTAAAATTTTGAGCTCGTGATTTTTTGGAATTTTAAAAGTTTAGGGAATTTCGGATCATTCCAAAGTTCAGAAAAGCTGAATTTTTGACGCTTCGATAAAAATTCAGATGAATTTAGAAGTTCTGGATCATCATAAAATGATGTTTGATTCGTAAAAATATTTGTCAAAAGATAACTACTTTCCAACAAAAAAAAATTTCACGTTTCAAAAGATGTTTACACATTTCCCAAAATTAAACATGCGAAAAAAATTAACGTACAATCAAAGTGTCAATTCAAAACTGCATTAAAACTCCATACAACTAATTTGGTTCATTTATTATTTAAATATTCACCGTTTAATCCAGATCCAGATTTCGGAGCACTAGAATTCTGGTGCGACTCCAGACCATCTGGAGATTCTATTTTCCATGACGACATATTTTCTCCCGACGACAAACCTAATCAAATCATAAAAAATATTCGAAACGTTCAAACCAGAAAATGAAACTTTTTCTATTCGTAAAAAACGTACTCCAAAAATCCTATTTTCGCAATCAACTAATTTTTTTTTCTCTTCTAAAGAAATAATTCCTACCTATTCTTCTCCAAAAATGACCGTTCATTATTGCTGAAAAGACTACGAACAAAAAATGAATGTGCAATGTCGACTGAAAAATTGCGAATACGCTCGTAAATTGCGTGGAGCGCGTAAACAATTGCTTTGATTACTGAGCTTATTATTTACGAATTATGTTGATGACACACGAATATAATGTTACTAGGAATAAAATAAACAATTTCATGATCATTACAACAAACAATAAACATTTCCTTGAGGAGGTGCTAATTGAAATATTATTATTTGTGTCGAAATGTTGCTCAATTTTGCTAGTTTTGTTTGGTCGTTAGGCAATTTTGATATTTTCCGTAATACCTAGACGTAATTAGAAAAGACAATTGTCTTAATGGGTATCCGGCTTTATGAATGAGGCGGAATTTTTTTTTTCAGGAAGGAAGGAGAAAAATTAAGGTCAACGACTCTTGGGAAAATTAGGGATATTATGAGAAAATTAATGGTCAGTAGGTTTGTTTTTTGATAAATCTGTTCGATTTGTGTAATTATTACGTGATTTTTGATTTATACGAGAGCCAGAAAAATGAGAAATTTGATTTTTTGATTTTTTATTTGTTTGTTATTTTTGTGTGAATTATCCAGAAAAAGTACGTAAATTATGTAAGTCTAATAATTGGAGAATTCGAAAGAAGAAAAAAACTTCGAAATTTGTGAACATCGAGATTTACAAGCGAAAAATTTTTTCTCGAGATTATGAAAATTTGAAAATTATACCATTTATGGCTACGAAAACGAAATAATTCATAATATTTCCTAAAAATCGGATTCAGAAGTTGAAAACTCAATTTAGATCGAAAATTATTGCATTCGAAAATTATGTGCAAGAATGATTTAGTAACTCAAATTTGATTGAAACGAATTGAATGTTAAATAAATAAATTTATTGAAGTTCAAAATAACGAAGTTCAAAAATGAAGAATCAAAATTAGGTCTCGAATTTTCATATAAACATTTCCTAATTCGATGGTTAATTATGACTGACAGATTTCTGGAATTCGAAATACTTAGAATTTTCGAATCGAAAAATTCCGAAATCAGACTCAGAAAAAAAACATACAAATCCACCAATCCCAGAATTTATAAGGTTTTATCGAATTTTGGAATTAAGAGACTTCGAAGTATTTCGAACTCCAGAAATCTGTTGACCATAATAGTTCTCGAATTTGGAAATGTTCAAATAAAAATTCAAGATCTAATTTTGACTCCAAATCTTCGAAATTCGTCAGTTTAAATGTGAATAAACTGATTTTTTCGAAATTTGAGTCGTTAAAATCAAATTTCAGTTTCTGCACCATTTTTTTTTAATTTTCAAATGCAGTTATTTTCGATCGAAATTGAGATTTCAATACTTATGAATATGACTTTTCCGCAAAATTATGAATTATTTTCATTTTATTGACATATATGGTATTAGAACGTAAATATTCCCAAATTTTTATAATCTCGAAAACGAGAAGAAAATTTGTGCTTACAAATCTTGATACTCGCAAAATTTTTAATGTTTTCAGTATTTGTATGCAATTACGCGATTTAATCAAATTTTGCAAATTTCCAACTTCGAATTCATAAAATCTCAATTTCTTATCGAATAAAGTTTTCAATTTTCGAGTCTTTTTACTCAAAAATTCTATAAGACCTTATAAATTCTGAAATTAATAAATTTTGATGATTATATACCAACTATATTCATCTTTTTTAATTTCTTGAATGATTTTGAAATTTCCAAGTATTTTCTTATCAAATATGGTTATCAATTTTCGAGTCTTTTCATTCAAAAATTTTATAAAACCTTATCAATTCTGAAATTGATCAAGTCTGATGATTATATATCAACGAAATTCATCTTTTTCAATTTCTTGAATGATTTTGAAATTTCCAAGTATTTTCTTATTAAATATGGTTTCCAATTTTCATATCGTTGTACTCAAAAATTCCATAAAACCTTATAAACTCTGAAATAAATTACGAAATTTTGATGATTACCAATAAAGTTCATGTTTTGTTATTTTCTAGTCTGATTTTATTATTTTCAATTTAAATATTACAAGTATTTTCTTATCAAACATGGTTTCTAATTTTTAAATAATTTTATTGAAAAATTTTATGAAATTTTATAAATTCTGAAATTACCAAATTTTGATGATTACCAATGAAATGAATGTTTTATCATTTTCTAGTCTGACTTCGGAATTTTCAGTTCAAAAACTCCAAGTATTTTCTTATCAAATATGTTTCTAATTTTCAAATAATTTGATTGAAAAATTATATAAAACCTTATGAATTCTGAAATTACCAAATTTTGATGTATACAAATGAAATGAATGTTTTATCATTTTCTAGTCTGATTTTGAAATTTTCAGTTTAAACATCACAAGTATTTTCTTATCAAATATGGTTTCCAATTTTTGAATCTTTTTATTCAAAAATTCTATAAAACCTTCTAAATTCTGAAATTACTGAATATTGATGCTTACCAAAAAATTAATATTTTATCATTTTCTAGTCTGATCTTGAAATTTTCAGTTTAAAAATTCCAAGTATTTTCTTATCAAATATAGTTTCTAGTTTTCGAATCTTTTCTCTTAAAAATTCTATAAAACCTTCTAAATTCTGAAATCACCAAATTTGGATTATTACCAATAAAATTCATGTTTTATTATTTTCTAGTCTGACTTCGGAATTTTCAGTTTAAAAATTCCAAGTATTTTCTTAACAAATATAGTTTCTAATTTTCAAATAATTTTATTCAAAAAGTCTATAAAATCTTTTAAATTCTGAAATAACCAAATTTTAATGATTACCAATAAAATTCATGTTTCATCACTTTCTAGTCTGATTTTAAAATTTTGAATTTAAAAATTCCAAGTATTTCCTGATCAAATATGTTTTCCAATTTTCAAACCTTTTCACTCAAAAATTCCATAAAACCTCATAAATTCTGACTTAAATATATTTCGATGATTATATACCCATAAAATTCATCTTCCATCATTTTCTAATCCGATTTTGAAATTTTCAGTTTCAGAATTCCAAGTACTCAAAATTTTGAAACAACCCAATTTTTTCATAAAATGAGTATATATATCAAATGCTGCAGTGAAGGTACAATGATAATCATCACACACGAGAAAACAAAACTATTTCTCTCTCTCTCTCTCTCTCTCTCTCTCTCTCTCTCTCTCTCACCTAATGACTGCCCTAATAAGATAAAAAAGGATAGTTGCGTAGTTATCACAACTCCAAAATCTGCCCGGAATCGCTCGATTTCGTGGCTCGAAAACAATGTACTTAGAGGGTTTATGGAAAGACAAACAGCAGCGCTGTCAACATTAACGATTTAAATGCGCGCGACATTGTTCTCTTGGAGCGTGCAGAGTTCGGTCGCAATCAGCGCGGTACATTATCGATTCCACTCGCTTGTTTCTCGCCGGCTCGCTTTAATACACCATTTGAAAAGGGAGCTCTTATTATTATGTTTCGTTTTCATATCGCAGATTCGTGTTTCGCCTTTCTGTTTGACGAGGCTCGTTAATTTTGCATCGCAATCGGTATTTGTTCAAAACAACGGGTTTGACGAGAAATTGAGGATCATAATTGCGTTTTTGTCTGGGATGGAGTAAAAGTGTGTTTTTTCAAATTTTTTTTTGTTTTTGTTTAGGGTTCTGAAATGTTTGGAGTCGTGTAGTTTATTGGGAAAATTGTGGGTTTTGGATATGTTTTGACGGAATGGAGATTTCGGTTTTCGATGTTTGAATTTTTGTGTCATTTGATCGAATTTGTTAGAATTTTGTTTTTTGTTTGTTTTTGGGTGGGATTTGGATCGATCTATATTGCTTAATTTCTGAAAATTTTTGCAGAGTTGTAAAAAATACGATATATAACGAAAATAGCAACTAATTTAGACAGAAACAATATGAATCGAATTTTTGTTTGTTATCTGATTGAATTTTGATCATGAATTTGTTAGAATTTTGTTGTTTTTGATTTTTTATGCGATTTAGATCAATCTATATTTCGGAATTTCCGAAAATTTTCTAAAAGTTGTACAAAATGTGGTATAACAAAAACAGCAACACAATTAGAGAGAAACGATATGGATTTCGATTTTTTCTGTTATCTGATTGAATTTTTGTCGTCAATTTGTTGGAATGTTATTGTTTTCGTTTTTTTGCGGTTTAGTTCGATCTATATTCCCGAATTTCCGAAAATGTTCGGAAAGTTGTACACAATATTTTGATGGGACAAAATCAGCAACAAAGTTAGACAAAAACAATATGACTTTTTATTTTTTTTGTTATCTGATTGAACTTTTGTCATGAATTTGTTAGAATTTGATTTTTTTTTGTTTCTGTGTGAAGTTCAAATTGATCTTTATTTCTGAATTTCTGAAAATTTTCAAAAAGTTGTTCAAAAAACAATGAAACAAAAACAGCAACAAAATTAGACAAAAACAATATAAATATTAATTTTTTTCGTCATCTGACTAAATTTTTGTCATGAATTTAATCGAATTTTCTTGTTTTTTTTTCTGCAACTCAGATAGATCTGATTTGATTTTATACGATTCCGGAATTTCCTAAAATTTTCTAAAAGTTACACAATATACGATGAAACAAAAACAGCAACAAAATTAGCCATCAACAACATAAAAAACGACGATTTTCCGGACTAAACTATACAAAAATTACTATAAAATTTTCCATAATCCAGATTTATGAAGCTCACACACACAAGTCGATAATTTTAACAAAGTTCGGAAAAACCTGAAGAAAATATTCTCGAAACCACCTAAAATTCAAAATTATTCCAAAAAAATAAACTGACCTGAAGAAGGGTTGTGCCCTTGGAGACTCAAGCCCTGCTGAAGCAAATACTGTCGTTGCGTGAGCTGCAATTGCTGAATCAATTGCTGCTGCTGAAGGGCTAATTGCTGCAGCGGTGCCGAAGCCTTTTTCTTATCAGCCGTCTGGAGTAAATGCGTTTGCTGGATCAAATTCACTTGCAACTGCTCCTGGAGCTGTTGCATCGCTTGTTCTAGTTGCTTACGACCTAATTCTGCTAGTTGATGTTGATGCTGAAAATTAATAAATTTCGCCCTGCAAATCAACCGTAGGAAAAAAATTGGACAATTTTATGGTTGGAAAGGTACTTTTATGAAGTTTCGGAAGATGTTAATTTGAGTTTTTTTTTTCAAGTTGATAGTTTGGGGTTGAGAGATTTAATTTTGAAATTTTAAGGTGAAGGTGAAAGTTCGAGTTTGGGTTTTAAATTTAGGGTTCTTCCCGAGTGTATGTGCAAAATTTATGAGTTTCGAATTTTTTGGGTTTGAAATTGGAATTTTCCACAATTTGACGTTTGGAGTTAGAATTTGAAATTATCGCAAGTTTAAGCTTTTTCGAATTTTGAAGTGGGATGTTTCTTTTATGAATTTACATT
>JAPYZK010003147.1:0-12525 GCA_030522785.1 Platygaster equestris | reverse complement strand
TTCAATTTTTTTCTGTTCCGATGTTTTCGTTTTGTTTTCTCAATTTTTTTAATTTTTTTAGTGTAATTACACCCTGCTTTTTCCAAGCAACTTTTCATTATTTCTATAATTCTTTATTTTTTCTGAAATAAAAAAAATTTAAGGAATTTAATTAATTCTAAAGAAAAACTCTAAAATTCCCAAAAAATCTGGATAAAGCTACCCAATTCGATCAAGTTTCCAAAATTTTCGTATATTGAACAAACAACTAAAAGAAGTCACAAAAGTATTTAAAAATCTCCAAAAACTCAATATGTCCACAAATTTTCATAGATTTTCAGTATCACAAAATCGTTCTCCCATTTTCTTTTTCCTCGATTCACGTTTCATTCCAAAAATCCAAAATTTCAAATATACTTTCCATTTTTCAAAAACGAAAAAATTGCAATGTTCGTAAACCGCATGAATCTTCAAAGAATCCTTAAAAAAAAAAAAAAATTAATTTCCGAATCCAAAAACTATTCCCGTCGACATTCTCCATCAAAACGCCTTAAAAGATCTCAAGAAAAATTTAAATATATTATTAAGTAGTCCAAGCAGATTTTTCGCGCGACTGAACCTAAAAATAAAAATATTTATTTTCAACTGCGAGATTCATAAATATATATTACAGTTAAGTGACAAGGTTAGGTAGTAAACGGTACAAATGTCGAAAGTACGATAAATGTTGAAAGTTAGGACTTATACTTTCATTTCCGGATGTTTCTAAAACACCAAGTTCAATCACGATTTCTCATGGTTTGTCACTTCTATTCCTAATCATACAAAAAAAAAGAACAATTTCTAATTTTTTTAATACATCAAGTAGAACTTTGATAAGACATATTTCTTCGGTTCAAAAATATGTATTCGAGAACTCTCCCAATATTCATACAATCGAAGAATTAATATACAATTCCGAATACTTTTTATCACGAAGACATGGCGATCACATTTGTTCGCTGTAACAATTCCGCGACAGTCACAGTCAATTTGGAAGACATGTTTTGGATCAATAAACGAGTCTTGATTCCAGCGTTTCTCAGAGCCAAGTGATAAAGGTCTGCATAAAACTAAAAGCACGGAATTTTCATCATTTTTTGAAGAAATTTCTGTTTCCATTACGAAAAGTCTCAAAAGGAGCTTTTTATGATAAATAAATAATGAAAGTACGTACACTTTTCTCTTCGCCTTCTGCGGATTGTTCATTGAATTCAGAGTTGACTTCAGTGCATTGAACGATTCGTGTCTCTAATGGTGTCACCAGAACTGTTTCAATCGATCTCTTGGAAATTCAAGATCATTGACGGTTTAGTCAGGAAAAAATGAAGTCAATGATGATTCTTTATATTTTCAGAATCGTTCCACAGACAGTACAGAAAATTTCTAAATTTTGAATTCTCTGAGCTCAGATGATAATCATTTTAAAAACCACTGTTTGATGATATAATCAGTAAAATTATATTTATTTGAAATGACTTGATCCTGAATTTTGAAATCATTGAATATTCACTGAACATTGTTTTTTTTTTCACTGTTTAAAATTGAAGGAATTTATCTCGTTCACATAATCTGTTTTCACGGAGAGCCGGAATTGGATTTTTCATTTTCGAACCTGTTTCGCGACGAAGCCATGCAATTCCTTCATTCGTAAAACAATTTGTCGGGAAACTCGAGTGGAATTCCACCGAGACCAAGAAAAGTTGTACGCGTTGCTGAGGAGCGCCATGCATTCCGTCAAATGTTTCACGGTGATCGAATGTTTTTGCGATACACCTAAAACCCGAAAATACACACTTTTCGTTGGAATGTGTGTCGAATGTGGAAGTTTTATTTCATAAACGCATGAATTACCTCGCAAATAAAATACGATTCGATCATTTTATTGTCGAAAAGAGCAAATTTAGACACAGATGATGCAAATTGGCAATTTCAAAAATTGTTATAAACTTTCAGTGATGGTAAAAAATTCCACTTGACATCATTTTATGAGATCATTATTACATATATTTAATTGAAAAGGAATTTCCTAATTTTCCATATGAATTCAAACATCGGAAAATCATTTTTTCGAGTAGCAAAAAAATCACCTTTTACGTAATTGAAAGCATCGTCTTCTGGAAAAAGATCACATCCATGTGATCTCATTTTCTGAAAAAAATTCAAGAATTTCAGTAGCGAAACCAAGTACCTGTCTTCAGTGATCAAAAAGTACCTGAATCAGAGAATCTAAGCCCATGTACCCGTCCATCAACTCCCGAAAAACTGTCGCTGGTGCACCTGTCAATGAATGCAAGCACACCAAGTCGTCCTAAAAAACGTATCCCTCATTCCAGTATTCATAATTTCCATTCTCTCTACTTTCGTCAAGCCAGCTGTTAATTTGTGCGTATTTTCGAGTGGTGAAGGGTGCAAAAATAACTCCCTTTCGTACCCTGACGATGAACTCGACTTGCACGATAGCAGCAGATAAGCTGAGTACAACCCCCACATCTTTGCCTCTAACCACTTTCTCAGGCTTCAGTTCCCAACTCTGGAACGGTAGATTTACGAATTTGTAGGCGACCAAAGCGTGCACGCCAAATTTTCCGCTTCTGAAAGCGATTTGCTGCTTCTCTTCGTTGTACTTTATGTCGTGCACATGCTTTGTGGACCAGATTCTTTCCTCGGGTTCCCAATGAGCTACCAAGGGCGGCTCGAGCCACAAAACCGATTCGGGAAGTCTAGAATTTGGGGGGTTTTCGTTTTTTTTAGATTCAGGATTTTTTTTTGTTTTTGAGTACAAAATGTTTCATTTTCCAAAATAATTTTATTTTGGGAAAGTGAGAAATAATTTTTTGGAGTTTCGAAAAATGAGCAACTTAGAGTGTGAAATTCGTTTTTTGATCTTAAAATCTTGGAAGAATTTTACTGGAGCGTTATCAATGCAAGTTTTTCCATCGCAGCTTCCAACGCTTTAATCTCGGCTTCTATCACTTCCGGGGTTCTTTCGGATTCTGGAGCAGGGGGCGGTGCTACGTACGGTTTGTAAAATGTTACGTGTCGTAAATTTTTTGGCAACTGCACTGGAATTTGTGATGGTACGTTACAAAATGCGTGTATACTTTGTCATTTTGATTAAAAATGAAAAAAGTGTGAACTATAGTGTACTATAGAATATCAAAATTTTTACTGTAATAACGAATCGTAATAATTTCCAAAAAGACGTTTTTTTGCATTTTTTGGACCCAAATTCGCGATTTACTTACAACTGGGAAAAAACTATTCCCATGAACAAAAACTGTGTGTAGATTTGAAATTTTATCTCGTAAAACTCATGAAAAACGAAAAACATATCATACAGCTGATTCAAATGACGAAATCTAAGTACTCACACGTCGTTAAACAAACGTCGTTCCGTAAATCTCGAGGCTGTGGCGGCTGATAAACCAAATCGATATAAAAAACACCCCCAAGCACGACGTATCTCCGTAAATTGATTTCAGATTTTTCGCGCTCGATCAAAAGTGCGCTATTTCTTTTTTTGATGTACTCGACTACAAAAATTGAGAACATTTTGATGATCCATAGTTTTTATTCAACATTTTTTAACGTTTTCATAAGGTCAGCTTTATAAAAATTGTGAATTTTATGAGATTTGTTTAAAATCGATATGATTAGGGATGGGAAGTTACGCAACTGTCCTTTTCTCTCTCACAAGAGCAGTCGCTTGGTGAGAGAAGGAAAATGAAATGTTCTGAGGAATTAGAAAATTTGATCAGATTTCGGAAATTCTACGCAAAATCGAAATTGTCAAAGATCAATGTCGTTTTTCTAGCATCACCTTCTTTTTTTAATATTATTTCATCAAGCGGTGGCAAACGGGGCAAAAGTTGGAGTTCGCGCTCGAAATCTATCTTCTTTTTTGCCCGCACGTTCGGGTCGTTCTTGCTTTTCACCCGTTTCACTTTCTTTTTCTTTTTCGATGATTTCTTTGCAGCGTCCGCTGGAGTCGTTTCGTCGGGAGATGGAGTACTGGGCTCCATGATTTTTTCTATGATTTTCCTCCTTTCTTCCTGAATCTGACGACGTTTTTCCGATTGATCGCGCCGGATTTCTTTGATCGCTACGTGTTCCTTCGCGCAGTACGTCAAAAGATCTACATTTACGAAAATGGGGAGTTCCTCTGAATGATGAGAAAAACTGAGAAATGTCTTTGAAATGATGTTTTTGATAATCTAAAATGATCTTTTTCATGGGGACCATTATAAGGTATGAAAAAAGAGACAATTTTACCAACAATTCGGCACTTGAGAATGTAACATGAAGTTTTGAACTTTAAGTACGTATTTTGCATGTTTTCTCTTTTCATTGCAAAATTTGATTTTTGAAAAAATTTTCAAATTTTCAGTATATTCACGAGAATTCGGAACCATGTTCAAATTTACATAAAACTTTGTGAATTTTGTATTTGTAGAAAATTAACGTTGGGAATTTCCAAAAATGATACACAATTTTGTGAAAATTCGAAAAAATGTCTGCAACTTCAAAACTTCTAAAAGCTTTCGAGAAATCTGGAATTTTTCAGGATTTACGCCAAATTAGACATTTCGGGAGATTTTCGTCGAATTTGGAATTTTTCTAGATTTTTGTAAAATTCAAAAATATCGTTATCTTGATTTCAAAAATTTTTCTTTTGATTAAATCCAAATAAAAACATCTTTTTTACCTGAAAATCGAAAATTTCCAGTTTTTTACATTATCCAGATTTATCTAATCCATACAAATTTTAATTAAAATTTCAAAAAATTCTAAAATGTGACCTCTATTTTTCTAATCCAATTTACCCCCCCCCCCCCCCGTAACTCATTCACAAGTAACCTTTTTCAATTCGAAATTCTTCCGGTACATCAGGCAATAAAAAGGAGGAACTTCGATCCGAGAAATGGTCGTAAGTAAGATGCAATATCCTTATTGCCATGCTGTAACAGTCGACGTCCAAAGGGAATTTTATAGACACGTCTACTTCTTCAAAGCTGACTTCAATGGGCACTCTAGATGAAATATTTAGTTATCACGACATCGTCTCTTTGAATTATGGAGTAAGGAAGTAATGGAGACTTTTATTCACATTCCCGAACGCGAACGAACCTATCTTTTTCCGAAACATTTTTTAAGCCGATTGGATGCTGAATCAGAGCCCAAATGCAACAGATAAATCTCTTTGACGTCACACAGTACCTTGCATTCTGTAAATCTTCTTTGATCATGTTGGATTCGATGTTTCGCAACAAATAATACGTGGCGGAGTCTATAGTCAGTTGAAGCTTTTCGCGTAATTGCTGCTTGATCTTCAACAGTTTTTTTCAAATTATACGTTATTGATATAATTAGTTAGAAAAGAAAATTCGTGAAGATGTGTAAGTTTTCTCGGTTTGAGAAAAAAAAAAAAAATAGGTTCCAAAACTAATTACGTACGAAATCGCAATCTTCAGCATAATTTTTCGAAGCTCCAGATAAGTCTTTCACGATATCATCCAAGCTTTCGATAATCTGAAAATGTAATCCTTGACGGAAAGAACATAAACAGTTAAAAAAAAATCTTACGTGCGCAACGACTTCACATTTTTCCGCGACAGTGTTCATACTGAAATCTTCGAGAGACCAAAAATACATGAACCTGGTCAAGTTCGACAATACCTTCGGGTTCGGTAAACCGTCACAAAGCATGTATTGGAGCCACTGGAAAAACGATTTATCTCTGTGAGCCTCCATCTCAGAATTTTCCGACCTCATTCTGGTTTTCCCAGTTGAGAAACAATGAAGTTTGTGTTTCTTCAACAGGGAAAAAAGCTCCCTTGTAACTCGATGTACAGAAAAAATAAAAGGAGATATTCTGATTCAAAATGAAAAGATTTTCACGTCTTTCTCTTCCTTCTGCTGTAACACGTAATCCTCGTGAATTCGTCGGTGCTCTAACCAGGTGAAACACGTCTTCTCCAATTGGAGCTTTCGCATTGTGGAATGCTGTTCTTCCAAGCGTACCTGCCTTTCTGTATCTTCCGCGTCCCGCGCGATTTCCTCGTTCATCTCTTCTATTAAACGTTGCCTGTAGAGGCATTAAATTATTTGGACGGTGGAAATAATTACGATTTGATCATATCACGTTTTATCTACTTCCAGAATCGTTGGAATCTGTAAATCTTAGATTCTCGAATATTATATATTCCTGTTTATAGGCGGTTTTCTTTGAATCTTTTGTACACGATATAAAAAAAGCATGAAAAATTGCATTACATGGAAAAAATGATAATTAATGCAATGAACATACCATTCCATTTGACTTTTAGACTTATCTTCGTTTTTTTCGACGTAACTTTCGAAAAACGTGATCGTCGACAAAATTTCGTCGTACATGTTGAAAATACAACGGAAGAAAATTTGGGAGTTTTTATTAGCTATCAATCACTATCGCGACGTCTTTTTTCGCGTCTGTTGCTTTCTGACTGCAAAATCTGACTGATGGGAACGCGGGTTTATGGGCGGGAAGGGAAGGCAGGATATGTGCTCGAGGCGTAATGGAAGTTTGCCAAGTACCTAAACTCACCTATCAAACTTTGGAATCGAAAGCTCGTTTTTTGCACTCAAGTTCGTGAATTGATGTGAACGCGATAAGGTTTTGGGAAAATTTGTTTAGTCTGCCAGATAATGTTAAATACAAAATAAATAAGTTCCTTATACGAAAAGAAGGAAAATTGGAATGATCAAAAATATTTCGAACAATTGCAGAAATTATCAACAATATTGAAAAACAGTGACTGATGAAAATGAATCGTTTACATGAGATGAAGTGGAAAATTTCAAAATTTTTCAGCAGTTACTCGAATTCAAGATTTTCTTTTGCGGTTATACAATTTGGTGTTTTCCGCATGTAAATCGTTAATCTCGTCTTTTTGCTTTTCCCAAATTTTCTTTTCGCAGCGACGCAGTTCGGAATAACGTATTTTTCAGTGTAACACTTACTTCATTTGTTCCAGTTCATTTTTTGCCGTTGCCGAGCGATCTTTCTCCATTGTTGCTCTTTTTTTGCTCGACTGCAGTTTCTGAAATGTTTCTAGTTGTGCTGGCAGAGAGCTTGGGAATGGAGCTCTGGTTATTTATCGGAAAGCAGTTAATTGAAAAAGTTTTACGTGTTATGTCGATATTCCAATTTCATTACATTACGTGCAAGTTCAAAACTTTGTTAACATTATTGGAAGTCTTTTTGAAATACGGTTAACGATTTTATCGAAATTTTTTCAACTTTTGGAATAATAGAGTTGGAAATGTGAAAATCCATGCGTACAAGAATTTAGTTCATCCCGGAAATCGCAAAGTTGTAATTATTCGTGATTTAACGACGTATTATGAGAGAAACTTATATGAAAACTTAAATTTTGTCAAGATAACCAAAATATTTCCACTCTGAAGTGAGGAACAGGAGATAAAAAACAGATGTTTATAAATAATAATAGTTTTGGAAAATACACATGCACAAAAAAAAGCATTGGAAATATTAGATTTTTCATATCGTATCGCGGAATTATTATATTTTGAAATTTTAAGGCTTCGGCAATGTTAGAAGTATACAGTTTTTGAGTTTTGAAAAATGATGAAGTTTCGAACGTTTCGGCAACTTTTAAAGTTCTAAAATTATCGAGTTTTGAGAGTTTTGAAGAATTTAGAAGTTTCGTAGCTTCGAAGTTTCGGAAATTTTTTGATGTTTCGAATCTTTGGAGATATTGGAAATTTGCCAGATCTACATATCTCGCAATTTTGAAGTTTGAAATAATTTACTAGTTTTGGTGGATTTCAAAAAATCGTAAAATTTTGAGCTTATAAAGTTTTGATATTTTCGAAGTTCCAGAAGTTTCGAACGTTTCCAATCATTCAAAAGTTCAGAATATCGTAAATTTTGATGAAAATTTCAATGATTTTCAAAGTTCTGAAGTACCCTGAACCATTTTGATGTTTTGAGATTTTTTATCTCTAAGAATTCGTAAAGTTTCCAATAAAAGTCAAAAATTTGCAGAGTTTTGCATAAATAATTATGACATTTAAAAATTTTGAAGCTTCGGCAATTTTGAAAGTACTGGAATTTTTAAGTTTTGAAACATTATACAGTTTCGAACGTTTCGAGAATTTTCAAAGTCCTGAAATTTTATAGTTTTCAAGAATTTCACAGTCATTCGAAATTTTATAGCTTCGAAGAACCAAAAATTTTGGATGTACGTATCGAAGCTTTGGAGATAATAAAAATTTTCCAGTTCTACAGATTTTGGAATCAGGAAGTTTGAAGAGTTTGAAAAAATTTTCAAGTTTTTGAGGATTTTGAACTCATGAAGTTTCATAATTTTCAAAGTTTCGGAGATTATAAATCATTCCAAAGTTCATAAAATCTATAATTCCGAAGTTTCAATGGAAATTTTGATGAATTACAAGTTTTTAATTAGCTTCCAAACATTTTCGATTTATTTTCATAATCCAGTGAAATTTTTCCATCTAAAATTCTCTGGACTGCATTCAAGGAATATCCGTAACATCGCGATACGACGATAATCCCGAATCAGCGCTTCGTTATTGGTGATTCCGTGCCTTTTATCTCATTAATCATCGACGAGCTTTGGAAGCTCGCGGTGAAACCGCTAATGCGAACTAACGCGTAGTTATCATTCCCTCGTTCGCAACTTCACTGAATGATTTACTATGCGGCTCCAAAATTAACAAAACCCGGATTACAACCCATCTAATAACCATGCAACTTCCAAAAAATACCTCCCAGCTGAAAAACAAATTCTAAAATTTCCGAAACTTGAGAAAACCTCACGAAGACGAGAAAATTTCCATTTATGGAGTCAAATATTTATTTTTCCTGGTGTATACTTACTCAACAATTCATTATTTGACCGTGAGGGGAATCGAAAGAAATCAACACTCGCAATGAAAAATTCAGATCCGGGGAAAAATTGCTTTGGCCTGTCCCTCAGTTATCGCGACATCGCGGTTACTGAGGCGGACCGCTGCAAGTGTCCTCGTGAAAAAGCTCCGAGTTGCATTGCGACCCTTGAAAATGGTTAACTGGGTTTGTTTGATCGATGTACATTAGCGGAAGTAGGTCGCTAACTTCGCGGAGCTAACAACTGTTGACACTTGTTTCTCCTGTAAAAGCAATCTCGTTTTGTACGAACAAATTAAGAATTTTCCTAAAAAGGGGAGAAGTTGAAAAAATATGAGAGATAAATTTGATACGTACATACTTTTTTTGCACTTTATCACTTTAATTTCGGGGTCAAGTGAAAAATGTGTTCACCAAAGTGGTTCCAGCTATACATTTCGATTCAAGATTATTTATTTTTTATTTATTTTTATAATTCATAGATTCTTTAAGCTGGTGTGGTTTTGCAATATTTATTTGGAGATTTACGAAAAATTTGTTTATCTTGAAAATATTGTATTTCTTTATGTATTTGTTAGCTATATGTATGGTATTTGAATATTATCCATTCAGCATAATTGACAGACCAAAATGGTTCTAATTTTGAATTTTGGTTTGTGATTATTTATTTTTTAATTATCAATTTCACAGTTAACAGATTCTTCAAATTAGTGCGATTTTGCAGGATTTATTTGGAGGTTTACGAAAAATTTGTTTGTTCTCAAAAATTCATTTTTTTTATGTATTTGTTACTCATTTGCATAATATTTGAATATAAGTCATTCAGCATAATTGACCGTTTTGTACGAACAAATTAAGAATTTTCCTGAAAAGGGGAGGAGTTGAACAAATATAATTGATAAATTTGATATGTACGTACCAAATCAAGGTCAAGTGGGGAATGCGTTCACCAAAATCATTCCAACTATGAATTTTGATTCGAGATTATTCGATTCGTTAGCTTTTCGTGTAATATTCAAATATTATTTCTTCAGCGCAATTGACAGGCCGAAATGGTTCTAATTTCGAATTTTTGTTTACGATTATTTTTTTTTATTTATTCTCATAATTGATAGATTCTTCAAATTGGTGTGATTTTTCAGGATTTAATCGGAGATTTACGAAAAATTTTTCCATTCTTGAAAAATTCTTTTTCTTTATTGATTTGGTGGCTATTTGTATGATATTTAGATATTTTTCATTCAGCAAAATTGAAAGGCCAAAATAGTTCTAATTCTGAAATTTTATTCCCGATGATGTATTTTGTATTCATTTTCATAATTTAGTGACTCTTGAAAAGGATTTTGCAGGATTTATTTGAAGATTTACGAAAAATTTGTTTATGCTCAAAAATTAATTTATTCATCTATTTGCTACTCATTTGCATAATATTTGTATATAAATCATTCAGAATAATTTACGGGATTCGTTAACTACAAAGTTTTCCTGGAAAACGTTTCTGAATCATTTTTTTCGACACGTGAAGGTATACATATTCAGATTCACCTTCTCTGACCTCAAGTTTCCAGAGTCACTTCCTGCATTCGACAGTTAGATACTTCATTGTCTCTTGTTCTGTAGCGAATGTGAGACGTGCGACGTGGTATTGTTTATTGTGCAACAGTGTATTGAAGTTTCAGAAACAAGTCGAAACAATGAATAAGGTACTATTTCGGTGTCTTGGAATAATGCGTCAAATTTCATCGCGTTTTCATGAATATTGTCACAAATCCGTCAGAATTTCAAGATATCTTTGGAAACGCGGAAAAGTTCGCAAAAAAACGTTTTCCGAAATTTGGACTTTAGAAACTATTTTTTTGATATTCGTTGAGTAACTGCCAGACAGGCAATTTTCGTCGTTGTTTCTTTATCAGAACAATTTTTTGTGTAGATGAGTTTTATCACGATGGATACAACTTCTTCTATACCAGCTTTTTTTGCTGGACGAAGTATTTTCGTGACAGGAGCGACGGGATTCATGGGAAAAGTACTCGTTGAAAAACTGTTGAGGTCTTGTCCTGACGTTCGCGAAATTTTTTTGTTAATGCGACCGAAAAAAGGATTATCGATAGACAATCGACTGAAAAAAATGTTGGAAAATGCGGTGAGTTGGTGTATAAAAAATTTTATTGCGACTAAATTTATCTTCGAATTATAGCATGTACAAGAAAAAAAGATGTTACATGTTACAGAAAAATATCCTAAGGATTTGCAACTTGAAGAATTTGCATCTTGAATTTGAACATTGAGAAAAATTTTCGTAACTAAAACACATCTTTTTGGAAATAGTGTTCGAATAGGATTTTTTTTTTTTTATACGTGGTAGATATTTGATGATCATTTCATGAAGTACAAGGTTTTTTTCTACGGGCGTTTAACAAACAGAATATACGTGGTTTTAACAGCAGTCGGAGATAGTTACGAAAGCTCGACTGTTCAGATAACGGGTCAAAGTGCATTCGCGATTCATTTTACTCGAAAGAATTCTCTTTGTACGGCTGAACTTTCACCTACTGAATAATTTGACACTTTCTGTATTAGAGATGGACGTTTAGAACGCCTAATGAACACTACAGAATTATCTGAATGTTTTTGTGGACATTTAGTACACTGCAATCATTATAAATGATGATTTTTGATGATATACTCCAATTTTATTGAACTGCATAAAATTAACACTTTGGTAAAAAATGTACTTGAAATCGAGCATAATTATTAACCGAAAATTTTATATTGTGATAATTTCCTTAATCTGAATTTTTGAACTCCAAGTGCAAATTTTTGAATTCTGGAATTGTGTAATTTTGATTTTGAATGTTAGAGTCAATACTTTGTTTACAATTCTTAGAAAATCAGTGTTCACTTGAACTGATTTTGATGACAAGTTGACAGATCTATCAACTTGTAAAAATTTAAGTATCTATACTTAAATTTTTACGAAATTTATCTTTCGAATCTCAAGCCTCGAATTTTTTTAGAAAATCTGAAATAACGTATTCGATCAGTTTTCTAATTTTTATGTTTAAATCCTAGAATCCCAGAATTCATACATACTAGTAAATTTTTGAGTCCTTGGACATTATGAAAGTGATCAAAATTATAATAAACGAAATCAAGTTCTCAAATTCATTTTAATTTTTTACGATTTTTCACATCTTTCGGGAATATTAGACTACTTTGCTTGATTTTCGAGAATTTTAGAAATTTCCAAAATTTACGATCATTTCCAAAATTTACAACATTTTCGATGTTTTCATCAGAATTTACTTTTTTCAAAGATTAAAAAGATTCTTATCTTTTTCTTTTGAGAATATTGAACTCCTCCACCCGACTTTCGAAAATTTCCGAAATTTCCGACATTTTCGAAAATTTTCTTGAAATTTTCTGTCTGTAGAATTTTCAGTAACTTTAGAATTTTTTCGAAGATTGAAAAAATAAACATCGATCTCAAACATCGAACTATTTCATTCAACTTCGAAAAACTCCTGAAATTTCGATATTTCCAGGAATTTTCGAAATTGCCAACATTTTCGAGAATTACATCTATATCGACT
>JAPYZK010003146.1:0-12895 GCA_030522785.1 Platygaster equestris | reverse complement strand
TCAATGTCTCTAAAAATTTGATTTATCTAAAACTTTGATACACATCAAAAATTTTGAAGATTGTAACCTGTAAAACCTTAACATTTTTTGAAATCTTTAAAACCTTCAAAATTCCCAAAAATTTCGTACTTCATAATTTCCTCAATCTTGAAACTTCCAGAACCTTCAAAACTGCCAGTTTTTAACCTCTTAGACTTGAAACATTTTAATACTTCACGATTTATAAACTTCGAAATCACAAAACATTCAATTCCAGAAATTCCAACAAGATAAATAATTTTCGAATTTCAATAATTCTTTATGCTAAAATTGGAAATTTTGTCCATTTCTTGAAGATTTCAACAACTACTGGATCTAAAAAATTTAAACTCATCGAAATGCTCCAAGACTAAAAACTAAACTAAAAACTTCGAAATTGATTAAATTTTTTCGAACAAATTTCGGAAAAATTGAGCTTTTCTGAACTTTGAAATCTCTTGAAACTTGCGAAATTTCGTAAACTTAAAAAATTAGAAAAACGTACAAGCTAAAAAAACTTGACAATATTTTGAAATTCTCCGAAATTCAAAATTCGAAAGTCTCCTGAACTTCGATATTTCCAATATCTTCAGAACTTTGACATATCAAAAAATGTTGAAGAAGATCGTAAGTTATAAAACCTCAATATTCTTCGAAATTCTTCAAACCTTCAAAATTTACGAACATTTCAAAACTTTATAACTTCCTAAATCTTGAAACCTCCAGAACCTCTAAAACTGCCAGTTTTAAACCTTCAAAACTTGGAACATTTTATAACTTTACGATTTCCAAACTCTTACTCGTAAATCACGAAACTTCGAAATTCCCAAAATCCCCAAATCTTTAAAACTTATAATCTCCCAAAATTTCCAAATTCCAAACACTTCAAAACTCCATAAGTCTCTAAAACTCGAAAACCTCTCACACAAATATATAAAAAATTCGTACAGAAAAGAAAATGTCCCTCCTGTATCAAAATTCGCCTTACTTCCCGTCTCAGAATCTCTCCCAAATTTCAAGAATATAAAAATCATCAAGTAAACTACGAATCAATTTAATTAAAAAAACTTTGTCGCATCAGTATATTCGATTATCGAGGTCGAAATTGCACACGCTCTACAAACGAGATCATTAAGCCGAGAAAATGTATGGCATAAACGAAACCGATGTGCATAAAACAATACCGCGACAAAAAGAGAAATTAAAAGTCAAACGCGTCGGGGCCTATAATCTCGTTTCGCGACAAACAATTCGTTCACGAACGCGTAATTGTCTGTATTTCGATTCCGGGCCGGTTTTAAGCGCAAAAACTTCGACGAATCCGAGACGGGCGCGTCCTTAATTGGGCGCTCTAATGAACAGCGCGATTGATTCCAGTTTCTTGCCTTTCATTTTGCCCGCCTTCAAAGCGCTGTTCGTTATTTTGCCTGTTTGGAAGCATAGATGATGACAAAGACCAAGGCAAAGGAAACTTCCATCGTTATAGAACAGTTTGTTTTATATCGCTGGACGCTATCAGTTGAAGAGAGTAAAAAATGGTACCTACATCGTGCGAGAGAGATTCCTCCACTTCGAAGACTAACAGATTTTTGAAGTTGAATCAAAAGCTCTAAATTTCCAACCCGAATTCTTACGAAAACACTAAGAAAAAATATTTCAAGGCAAAGGGCTTCGCGCGCTAACCCCGTTCAGCCATTAAAATTGTTTTATTTCAATTCATGAAAATCTATAGAGATCGATGAAAATGTATGAGAAATAAATAGGAATTTATGAAAGACGATGGGAATTGATGGGAATCTATAGGAATTGATAGGAATCTATAGGAATTGATGGAGATTGATGGCAAATGAAAAAAATCTCTGGGTATTGATGGAAATCTCTAGATATTGATGGGAATCCATCAGAACTGATGGAAATCGATAAGAATCTGTGGGAATTGATGGGAATGGGTGAAAAACGATAGGAATTTATGGAAATTGACGGAAATCTGTAGGGATTGGTGGAAATCCCTGGAAATTGATAAGAATTAAAGGGCCATCTACGGAAATCGATGGGAATATATGGGAATTGATGGTAATCAATGGGAATGGATAGTAATCTATGGTAATGGATGGGAATTGATGGAAATCTGTGAGAACTGATGGTAATTGATGGGAATCAGTAAGAGTCTCTCGGAATTGCTGGAAATCGATGAGAATTCATAGGAATACATGGAAATTCGTAGAAATCCATAGGAATTGGTGAGGATTAATGGGAATCGGTAGAAATCTCTGGGAATTTATGTAAATTGATGGAAATGAATCGGAATCGATGGAAATTGATGGGAATCCACAGAAATTCATAGTGATTGATAGGAATCGGTAGGAATCCGTGGAAATTGACGGAAATCGATAGAAATTTAGCGACTCTACGGGAATTCACGGAAATCTATGGGAACTGATGGGAATTTATGAAAATTGACGAGAATCCATTGGAATTGATGAGGATTGATGTGAATAGATGAAAATCGATGGGAATATATGGGAACTGATGGGAATCTATGGCAATCGATGGGAAGTGATAGAAATGTACAGGAGTCTATGAGGAATTAATGGGAATCGACGCAAATTGATGAAAATTCATAGGAATCTATGGGAATTGATGGGAATCTGTGAAAATTAATTGGGATTCATGAAAATTGATGAGAACCCATCGGAACTGATAAAAATTGATGTAAATAGACGAAAATCGATGGGAATGGATGTAAATTGACGGGAATGGGTGGAAATCGATAGGAATATGTATGTAAATTCACGGGAATCGATAGGAATTTATGGAAATTGACGAAAATCTATGGGGATTGATGGGAATATATGAAAATCGATGGAGATGGATGGAAGTCGATGGGAATGTATAGGAATTGATGAGAATCTATGCCAATCGATGTGAATTAATAGGAATGTATGGGAGTCTATGAGAAATTAATGGAAATCAATGTAAATCAATGATATTGATGGAAATCTATGGGAATTGAGAGAAATCGATGCAAAATATCGGAAATCAACGGGAACTGATGGAAATAGATGGAAACCGATGGAAATCTATATGAACTGATGAGTATCGATGGGACATTTATGGAAATCTATGAAAACTGATAGAAATGTACGGGGGTCTATGAGGAATTAATGAGAATCGATGTAGATTAATGGAAATTGATAGAAATCTATGGGAATTGATGGGAATCTATGAAAATTGATTGAAATTCATGAAAATTGATGAGAATCCATTGGAATTGATAAGGATTGATGTAAATAGATAAGAATGGATGGAAATTGACGGGAATGGGTGGAAATCGATAGGAATGTATGAGAATTCACGGGAATCGATAGGAATTTATGTCAATTGACGGAGATCTATGGGGATTGATGGGAATATATGAAAATCGATGGGGATGAATGGAAGTCGATGGGAATGTATGGGAATTTGTGAGAATCTATGCTAATCTATGAGGAATTAATGGGAATCGATGTAAATTAATAAAACTGATAGAAATCTATGAGAATTTGGAGAAATCAATGGGAACTATCGGAAATCAACGGGAACTGATGGAAATCGATGGAAATCGATCGAAATCTGTATAAACTGATGAGTATTGATACGAAATCTATGGGAATCGACGGAAAACATGGTGGTTGGTCGGGGTGGGGGGCACATGTTTTTTTATAATATACAAAGATCGTGTCCAAAACCCCAAAAACTCAAATCCAACGCTCGTTTTTACCAAACAAGACGAACCGATCAAAGAGATACTTCCCGAGCATCAAAAAAGTCTCGCCCAACTTTTCAATCAGCGCTACCGAACGGGTAATTACCCAAAAGGTCTTGGGAGAATCCGAGATTCGAGGCACTCGGGGTATCGAAAATATAAAGGCACCAGGTGGTTTTTCCCCGGCGAAGTCTGGCTCTTTCATACCTTTTTCACTTCATAAATTTAATCGGCTCCGGGTTATCGGATTTCTGACATGGCCGCGGGTGGAGGCGGGTCACCTTTCGCCACCGGTGAAAAGCTCGCTCTTTCCATTTTCAAAAAAAGAAAAGTAGGGGGCTTGGAAAAACTTACGAAAATCGCAATCCGAATTAGCGGCAACGTCGCTCGAAAAATTTCCCCAAGATTGTTTACCTCGAGCTTTTAAGTACTCGCCGTAAAATGGAATAGCGTTTTTACAACGCCCAGTATATTTGCCTGTCACCCCCTTGAATCCATCCCCTCCGCCCTTGCTCTTCTTTTTTTTACCGTCTCCGTGTCGCATCTGCTCCGAGTTATTAGACGAAGAATTTTTATAGGGGATGATAAAAATATCTGCCCACCCCTGGACTACCTTTTCTCGGGCGTTTCCTTCTTTTGCTGCTTGATTTTTCGTTCTTAGTCCTCGACTTTTTGATGTAAGAGGTGAAGGGGTAAGGTTAGGCTAGGAGGAAAATTTTCTGACAGCTTTTTCGCAAAATTTATCGACTCGGGTTTTCGCTCTGGCGGACCGTGGCGAGTGATTGATGTGATTAATATGGCGAGACTTTGAGCTGTATGTGCACCCTTCGATCATTATCGAGCTCGGAATTTTCTCATTCACGAAAGTAATAAAAACGAACGCCGCAAGTGTAAGCCCTACGAATCCCAGAAATGAGGGAGTCCGCATTCCCGCCACGAGGGCATTCGGTGCTCCCCTGAAAATGACTTTCCGGCGATTGCAGCTCCTTGTAGGCCACGCATGTATATTCCCCCCGTCCGAGGAAAATTGCGGGCGTAACCGCAACGACACGTCGGTAGGCCGATGGCAAATGGAAAATTGAGTCCTCTCGTACGATTTTAGTGGAGCACGTGCCGGATCTCGCGCGCATATTACACTCCTGTTTCGAGGGGACTCTCATATCTCTAATGCCCTTTCGGTTTCGCATTACCGGAAATGGAAAAGTTTTAATAACCGTCCGCGCTTTTCTCCGAATGCTCGGAGACACTTGTTTTAGGATTTACGGGGGCTATAAATTCATCTCGGTTTTTCGGATGTTCCCTTGTCATTCTTATTCGTGTCAAATTCTCATTCGTTCGGGGGTAGAGTTCTGGAAAATTTTTTTAGATTGTGGAGTTGAAGTTTCTGTATGGAGATTCTTTGGGATTTCGTTTCGTGATGGGTAGTTTTGTGGGACGCATTTTTTCTGCATTGAAATAGCGAAAAAATTTTTTAAGAGCGGAAGTATTTTTTGAAACTGAGCCAATAATATTTTATGTAAAAAAAATGCAATGGGTTGACTGCAAAAAGGTGCGTTGTTTACAAGGAAAAAATAGCTGAGCTGATTGAAAAATACTTCGTATCTCGCAAATCGTATTCCATTGATTTATCGAATTTTCATTTGAACGAGTGACTGCGATAAACAAATTTTGTCTCAAAATGGAATCCATTAGCGATGTGCATTAAAATCTAGAATAATTTCAATTAGGACGTACGACGATAATGTTGAGTTATTTTCCAGGGGAGCCGAGATAGAATTTATTTTTGCATTTGTCACGGGAAATTACGAAACGGAGTGAAAAATCTTCGAGAATCGCCAGTTTGATCAAATCTTGTGGTTGAAACTGGTTTAAGAACTCACTTATTTTTTAATTCAACCAATAAATTAGGCAAACTCTCGCTGCTCTCGTGCTGGCTTAATTGAGCCGTCAGCGATATCGGTTTAGCTGCGATTACTTCGTCTGTAAATAAACTCTTGGACAAATTGCGAATTTTATTACTGGGGGAAATTATGTTTCGGTCGAGATTAATTTCCGGTCAGTACTGTTGAATGGTGGGGGTTCATTTTTCGGAATAAACGTGAGAACATTCCTTGGTACTTTTTAAGAAAATGAAGGTTTAATTTTACGACAAGAGTCAGTAGGAATTTCTTAAGATTTTACATGACTTTCATTAGTTTAGAGAACTTTTGAACATTGGTTGTAAAATTTGAGAAACTGGTGAAAGATGTTTTTGAATGTGTATAGTAATTGAAAATTCATCAAGTTTTTTCGATAGCTTGGAGAACTTATGGACGTTTTTTTTTTTTTTTTTTTTTTTTAATTTGAGACTGGTTTTGCAAAGTTTATGGAATTGGAAAATTAGCAAAAAAAGTATGATTTCCGGAAATCTGAAGAATTTTATTACATTCTTTTGGAATTCATAAAAATTGTGGCAGGTTTTACAAAATTTATATAACTTTAAATTTCTCAAGATTTTTTTTTTTTTTTTGAATAATTTGGAGGACTCTTGCACATTTTATGAATTTCATTGAAATTTCGAGAAATCGTGACAGGTTTTACGAAATTTATAGAATTGGAAAATTTCTAAAATTATTCATCATTTTCGATAATTTAGGAAACATCTAAACATTTTTTTAGAATTTTCATAAAACTGTGACAGGTTTGAAAAAATTTATAAAATTGGAAATATCTCGAAATTTTTCATGACTTTTGATACTTGAAAGAACTTTCAAAGATTTTTCTCAAGTTTTCAGAAATTTGTCCCAGGTTTTAGGAAATTGCATAAAACTGGACATTTCTCAAGATTTTTCACGATTTTTGATAATGTCGAGAACTTTTGGACATTTTATAAATTTTATCAACATTTCGAAAAATTTGTGACAGGTTTTACAAAATTCATAGAATTGTAAAACTTTTTGAATTATCCATGATTTTCGATCATTTAGAAAACATCCGAAAATTTCATTGGACTTTTCATAAATCTGTGACAGGTTTGAAAAGATTTACAAAATTGGGAATTTCTCGGAATTTTCCATCATTTTCGATAGCTGAAAGAACTTCAGCAAATTTTGTTTTCATATTTCAAGAGATCCATGCTAGGTTTTACAAAATTCACAGAACAGGCAATTTTCCAAAAATTTTTATGATTTTCGATAGTTCGGAAAACCTTTGAACATCAAAGTTTCCAGAAAATTGTGACATGTTCTCAAAGAACTGTGAAATTTCCAAGATTTTGCATTATTTTCAATCGTTTACAGAACCTTTGAACATGCGTTCGAAATTATGAAGAATTTGTGACAGGTTTCACAAACTGTCTCAAATTTTCACAATTGTAAGTGTTCTGTCGCAGGCAGAAAGTTACAAATCATGTCTGACTACAAGCTGTCTTTAACTACTTACAGTCTGAAATTTTCATCCTTTTGAGAATTACATCTGTATTTTGAATTGATCGATTTTTTTCTGTATGTTCACTTTCCAAATAAATTGTAAATATTGACAATGATCGTTCGTCACAACTCTGCTCTCCAAATTCGTTTGAGTCTGAAGATTCACTTAATTTGAGTGAAAAATCCTGCAGATAAATATCAGGTGGGAATTTTACTCATTCTGAGTGAAATTTCACTCTAAAATGAGTCAATACTTCACTCATTTCGAGTTAATTTTCTACTTGAGCTTAATTTGCATAATTTTCACGAGAATTTAGTGAATTTTCGAAGAAACTTAAAAAAATTGAGGGTACGAAATATGAACCATGAGGATTCAAGAATCATATCTCGTTTTCCATCTCAAACATAATTCAATGTAATTGTAGATGTGAAATGTTAGGTTACGACCGTCGACCCTGTGTACAAAAGGTCACTACACGCGATGTAAATTCTTGGAAGTATCGTTGGTGGAGTTATCTTTTCAATTACCTTAACTGTATTATTAGGGATACAGAGTAAAAGTGTAAAGAACGTGCTCACTGCATTTTTTTCACCCTAATGCGATAATTTATTTTTTTTTTA
The DNA here is from genome assembly GCA_030522785.1 of Platygaster equestris. NCBI lineage: Eukaryota > Metazoa > Arthropoda > Insecta > Hymenoptera > Platygastridae > Platygaster > Platygaster equestris. The sequence goes on along the minus strand of JAPYZK010003146.1, from coordinate 5,104 downwards.
CGTATATATTAAATTGTGTGAGTCTGAAAAATGGGTACAAACATTCCAAATAAAAATAACAAATGTATATAAAATAAAATAAAGAATAGAATTAATTTGAAATTAATGATTCAGAATTGAATCATTTTTTTAGAACCAAGTTCGAAATCAGTAGATATTAAATTATGTGAGTCTGAAAAATGGGTAGAAAATATTCCAATTCAAACAAACGAATATAAAATCTCAAAAAATAAAAATACTCAGTCTCCTAATTGATAAAATACTTTTTTTTTCTAGACCTTTCTCGAAATATTTATGTAAAATCGATATACGTTTACGATTTCAGCAAAAAACTTGTTACATATTATAACCAATTTAGTAATTGATTATGAAGAAAATTTTCAATTGGGCAATTTGGAATAATTTGCTCGTAAAAATCTCGACAGGAAAATTTCTGACATATTGTTTAATAACTACTGACATTTTTCAGTTTGGAATTAAGTTTTACGAGACAATCGGTGATTTTTATGACGGAAAAGTAGTAAAGTTTTATTTGATTATTTTATCGTTACCCAATCTGGAACGAAGTCGTAAAAAAGTTACACTGTAAGGTTGTTACATTCATTCCACTTTTGAATACAAGATTTTTTTGCAGGGATTTCTAGTTTTCGTTGGAACGTGTTCAAAAAAATGGAAAAGGAAAAACTGAAAAATCCTGTGAAAATTTTATAGGGAATATTCTGTATAATTTTATAAAATTCTGAAAGAATTAAGAATTATTTAGAATTTCATACACAGTTCTATAGGATTTTATATAACTCTTTAACGATTTTAAAATTATGTAGAATTTTCTCAAAATTCTTATAAAATGCAATAGGGATTTATTATTCTATAGAATTCTTTAGAATTTCAGAATTTTTTATAATTCTCAACAATTCCAAATTTATGTAGAATTCTCTAAAATTTTTTATAAGATGTAATAGGAATTTAAAATTCTATGAAATTTTTCATAATTGTTAACAATTTTAGATTCATATAAAATTCTGCAGAATCTTTATATAGAACTTCTATGAAATTCTATAGGAAATATATTAAAATATTTTTCTTATCGAACTATACTTTTATTTTTACTATTTTCAAAATTTTCAAATTTTTACTATTGCACGGATCTGAAAATTCACAAAATTTTGTATCAACTGCGAATGTTCCGGATTCGAGAAAAAAATTTGTATTTTTTCCAAATTTCAGACACCAAACTTTTTCAATTTTAATAATTTTAAAAATCTCTAACGTTCTCAAAATTTTCATAATTTTCAAAGTTTCACACTTTTTAGAAATTCTCAAAATTTACGAAATACTCAAAATTTTCACAATTCTTAAACTTACCACAATTTTCAGTCTCAAAAATTTTCAAAATTCTCAAAATCCCCACAATTTGTAGGATTTACAAGATTGTTCGAAATTTCGTCATCTTAAAAATTTCCCAAATTCTCATATTCACGTAACTCTAACAATTTTCTGAATTCTGCGTGATCTCGAAATTGTCATAATTTTTCCAATCGTCTTTAATAAAATTTTCAAAAATTCCGCGATTCACACAATTTTTCAAATCTTTAAATTTCTTGAAATAATATTCTTCTAATAATAATAACAATACATTTTGAAAAATTCTAAATAAAAGTTTTCCGTTTTTACGGTGACTTCGGGACACCCCATTTATTAAGTAGGTCCTACACCAAAAAAATCTACCAATTTCCACCCTTCCATTCATTTTTCAACCCTTTTCACCCTGTACTTCAACCTCGCATCTAAATTCCCAGCTCGACGAAACCCAAGCAAAAAACGTCCCCGCGAACCATGAAATATGCCCGCGACATAAATAGGCTGCGATACGAAGTGCATTAATCGTGTAAGAGTTTTCGAGTGGCACTCGGTGGATCCGAAAACAAGTTGAGGAAAAAGCGTGCGCCCGAAGTGACGTCGGGTGTTCCCGATTCGCATCCCGGGCACGCGATAACGGCCGTTATCGCCGCGAGGGCGTGAAAGGGCTCACGCGACGTACACGTTACTGAAAAACGATGCGCGCCGGATGCGGCCTCGTATCGGAATATCCATCCCCGATGCGCCCCGGGCTATACCGAGACATCTCCTTTGTCTACGTCGCAGACGCCTCAGACCGAGCTACTTCCCTCGAGACAATAGGCGGATAAAAAAGTCCGATACCATTTCCGCCGCGAAGATATTCCCTCTCCCACCCCCCCTCACGTTAAACTCGTCGCGAATATTAAAAATTCTCGAATTCTCGCATAGTTTGCCGGAATAATGTGGAAATTGCATTTTTTCGAAAAATGAGAGGATTTTCCCAAGGTTTTTTTCGCACAGGTGTAAATATTGTATTTTCAGAGATGATGAATTTTTTTCGTCAGATAAGGGTTGAAATTTTTGTCCTACTTCGGGATAGTGAATTTTTTTCAGAGAGTGCGACCTGGGTACAATTTTTTTCCATTATGTGCATTCTGAGGGAGAAATTTTTTCTGTCGCCTTTTTTGAACTTGCGGCTAATATCGCAAATGGAAACGTGTATGAATTTAAGCATTTTTGGAGTATAAAATTTTTTCATTTCTTCCGGGGAAATGTTTGGATGAAATGTGACTGAAAATGCGGTAAAGATAGAATGTTTTAAAAAAATGAATAAATAACGTACTTTTACCCCACGATCTTTTCGGGAATCGAAAAAATCTTGCAGATACATCAAACGCCGTAGACACGCATAGCATGAAAATTCCGAATTCCAAGCGAAAAAATTAAAGTGAGATTAGTTTTCTGCCCGAAACGGAGATGCGAAAAACCAGTAGTTCAGCCCAGTATGCAGTCAGACCGTGTACCTGGGCGCGCTGATTTTCTCGCGGCGCGAGAATGAAAAGTTAGAACTTGGAGGAAAAACGCAACGAAAGTAGTTACAAGTTGTTCGCTGCGCTCGGTCGCTTCCTCCGCATTAGAATTTCCAACTCGGTAAGACAGACGCGCGTATACCTATCCGGGAAAGCTCGGCTGAACGCGCTCTCGGATGCTTGAACGCGGAACGAATTCGAGCAAACGAGGGCTGGAAATAATGTTCGCGTTATTGTTATCGGCGACATTAACGAGCGTGTCATTAGCGAGGCACTGAAAAACTCCCGTAAACGTCAACTCTTTTCTTCAGTCCAGTGAATTTTCGACTTTTTATGGATACTTGCATTGAGAGAAGAAAACTTGGATTTTTCAAGGATTGTTTTAGAAATTAGGGATGTAGGGAAGAAGAGTTTAAGGGGTTGAAACACTCCCAAAGATAGAGGAAAATTAATCATATTCGTAGAAAAACAAAGAAGGATTTGAGTATGGAAAAAGTATATAATTCGAGCTTTGTTTCGAAGTTCAAGTTTTGAATTACTTGATCCGAATTTTGAAAAATACAAAATTCGAAAAGACGATTTTTTCTGAATAAGAATTAAAATTCACCATGGAAAATCGAATAATGGATTATATATAAGGATTTTAATTCCAAATCTAGAAGATTTATTACTGGGGACTCGAAAATTTCAGTCGTTTGGTGATGTATTCGCAAATAATGAACACAAATTCCCAAACTTTCGAGATTTGCAAAATTTTTTCAAACCAATGCTCCACATTTAGTCCCTATCCCCAGAGAAAAAAGTAATGAAACATCTGAAGCATGCCGCGTGTATCGAATGGTAATCGATAATGTATCGAAATCGTGTAATACGCTCATTTCAGTGCTATGGTTTTGACAGTTCGGGAGTTGCGCGCGAGTTTTAAATTTTGATCATTGACAATAATTGTTGAAATTATTGTTGTCAATGATAATAAATGGTTAAATCATTACTTCTAGTTCCGGAATTGATTTTAATTAATGGAAATAGAAAGAAATTGATGGAAATGAATAGTAATTGGTGAGAATTCATTAAGGATACATGGGAATTGATACAAATTGATGGAAATAGTTAGGAACATCCATAGTAATTGATAAGGATCCATGGGAATTAATGGAAACTGTTATCAATCGATGGAAATAAATCAAAATCGATAAAGTGATTGGTGGGAATTCATAGAAATTTATAAAAGTTGATGAAAATTGATGGGAATTGTTATAAATTAATAGAAATTGATGGGAATTGATACAGAAATTACTGGAAAGAATGGAAACAATAGTTATCATTTATGGGAATTTATAGGAATTCATGAAAATTGATGTGAATGAATTAGAATCGATTGTGATTGATAGGGATCGATGGAAGTTGATGGGATTGATAGAAATGAACGAAAATCAATAGAAATTAATATGAATATTCGTGAGGATTCATGAAAATTGATGAGAATCGATGGGAATAGAATAATCGACTAGAATATATGGAAATCAACAGTAATTGATGAGAATTCAGCGAAACCGATTAAAATAAATGTCAATTGATCAAAATTAATACAAATTGATAGGAATGAACGTAAATCAATAAGAATGTATGTTTATATGAATTCATAGTAACCGAGATTGATTAGAATCCATAGGAATTTATGGAAATCAATCGGAATTGGTAGGAATCGATACAAATTAATAGGAATAAATGAAAACAATAGTACGTAATTAATTAGAATTCACGGGAACCGATAGGAATTCATAAGAATAAATTAATGGGAATGGATGGTTAAATCGTTGGTAGTTGATAGGAATTTATGGGAATAGGTGGGAATCGATGGGAATCGATAGAAATCGACGAGAATAATCGAAAATCGATAGCGATTGATTAGAATTCACATGAATTCATAGGAAACGATGGAATTGATAGAAATTATAGGGAAATAAAGGATGGATATTAATAGTGCATGACTGATGGAAATTTACAGGAATTCTTGAAAATTGATGGGAATCGATTGGAATTCATTAAAATCAATAAGAATCGATGAAACTTGATGGCAACTGATGAAAATCAATGGGAATAAATCAAAATAAATAATGATTGGTAGAAATCCATAGGAATCGAGAGTTGATAGTAGATATTGATGGGAATAAATGGAAGTCAACAGTTATTGATGGGAATTCATAGGGATCTACGGGAATTTATAGGAATCA
>JAPYZK010003145.1:0-12565 GCA_030522785.1 Platygaster equestris | reverse complement strand
TACTTCCTTGAAATGATCGGGTAAAATGTAATACGTCTGATCTCCGAAACTAATTTGCCACTCACTCAGGATTAGGAGCGAACCCAATATGGATTGAAACCTGTCACAAAATGAATGAGTTTTGTAATTGAGCCGCATGACAATTTTCCACCGTGGAAATCAATTTAGGAACGCGATGACGAACACGTTCGCATTTTTTTTTTCGTTTTCAAAGCGACAACCAATTGAACGTTTCTAATTAGTGGACGGCTTTTGTAGTGGTAGCGGGTAATAGGTACAATTGGGATTTTCATTGGCCTCCTCGACATTTAACGGAATAATTAGTACAATTCATTTACCAGCGATTTTAGAGGTATTTTGTTTCATGGTGTTGAAATTCGAGCTGAACGCGTTTGGAGCCGATTCAAGAGGCATTTTTTTCGTGATCAAGTCTGAAATGAAGGGAACAATTGTGGAAATTTGCAAGATTGAATTATTTTAGAGTCTGATCTGAGGGTATGGAAGGTTTTTTTGAGAGCAGTAAACTTGGAAGAATTTGTAACTTGTAAGAAAAATTTATTCCGGAAAAAGGGTGTTTCAAAAATGTCTAGGGTGTAGAAAATACGCATTTTTCATTGTGTATCATTTTTTGGGTGGATCGTGTCATTATATGATATGATATTTTATAATTATGGAAGATGGACACATAATATCAACGCATACATCGACAGTTAGGTACTCGTCAGAACATACATTTTCCATGATTCATTCCAGCAAATATGAATTCACCGAGATAATAATTGGAAGCCTTTGTGTTGGCACATGAATAGCCCACGTTCGATTGCGATTCACGGCATTGATGGCATCATATCTGACGGAGCATTTACACGAATTTTCCTCGTCATTAAACATAGTCCCGAACATTGGCGCGGGGTCGAAAATTACGATGGTTTCTCTTCTAGGGGAGAAAATGTTCCGTTAATGTATCGAAACGTTAAGTTATGACCCGGTTTTTGGAGATTCAAGACCCTATAATTTGGATTTTCTCGATTTTTTTTTTTCATTTTTGTTTTTGAATGTTATGAAGGTGTCTGGTTCGGAATATTTTGAACCTTTGATATTTTGATCACTGAGTTTTTGGGTTTCGGAATTTTGGTATTTCACATTTCTGGGTTCGTTTTCTTGAATATCGAATTTCAAATTGTGGAACTTTGATGTTTGTTCTTCTGGATTTTTTTTCATTCTTGATGTCAAGTTTCAAAGTTATCAACTGAAGTTTCTTGGAAATTTCAGATTCTTGAGGTGCAAAATTTAGAGTTTTCAAACTTCATTGTCTCTGATTTTTGCATTGTTAAATACCATTTCGTCGATGCTAAGATTTTGAGAACAGAATTTAGGTTTTATGATCTTTCCAACGAGAAAGTCAGCATTTGACAATATTTCACACAAAAATGGTAATCTTTCGAATTTAACAGCATAATTTCCGATTTTTCGTAATTTCTGAAATCTTCGACCATTGAAATATTCATCCGCAAATTTCAGGATTTTATTGTTTCGATTCATAAATCAAAATTTCGAGTTTGGAATAATTTCGTGGGTCGTAAAGTTCTTGAACGCCATGAAATTCGAAATTCTCATACCTTGACTCCGTCAGCTATTTTAACAACAAAATTGAGGTCATTCTTCCATAAATTCAGAACTAAAACTCTGAAAACCCTGAAAAACTTAATTTCGTAATCGAAAAAGCGCAACAACCCTCTTTTCCAGTGAGGAAAATCGTACGGATTTGAGCTTGAGACGTTTTCTCCGGAAGCGCGAAGCTTTTCCGTGCTTTCGGAGTCAGTATGGTCGTCCCTTGATTGCCGTAGCGTATTTTTCCTCCGTCCCTGGCACACTCGCGGCGCTTATTGTTTGTGGAAGAGTTTTTCAGGGACCTTAAACGTTTCCTCGAGACGCTGCGAAGTGAATTACATATTCGACGAGCCGAATAGTCTTCCCCGGGCATTCGGCCAAGGAATGCAGACGTTCTCGATGCGCGAGACCTGTCGTAACAATGTTAGCTCTCAAACTACCATCGGCAAAAATCGGTCGTAGTGCGGCACTGGCTACAAAGCCAAATGAAGCACGGTTCATCGATTGCATGAGAGGGTTTTTTATGTTCGGGAAACTTGACTTCTGCCATTCCTAGTGGAATTTTCAGCATTTCATAGCGATTTTCGAGCTGATTTTCCGGATTTTCTTTCATCTCAGAAAATTTGAGATAATTTGTGACGGATTTTTTGATGTTTGGAAAATTCCCGAATAATCAGGAATTTATTTTCACGAATCGGAAAATCTATTACCAAACCAATTTTTGCGTTTCATCCAATATATATCGAATGATGTGTGAAAAAAATTCAAAAAGCGAGTATCTGAGGATGGAAAACGCTCGAAAAATTCGTTTCCCCGTGAGCTCCTCCGCGACTCTCGAATCCCGGGCTCATTCGGAAAATTGTCATGTTCGGAGTGGCGTTCAAATATGAAAGGGAAACAGTCCTCTATTCACCGCGCAACTTCGATTTTGAGTTTCTCATCCAATTCACGTGACGGCGTATACGCGATGCACAACGCGTTCCGCGCAAAGATGACGTGAACGAACGATGGCGCTGTAATTGATTGACTCCTTTCCGCTTCTGTTCCCTATACGTGCGCCCCTGCTAACGACGCTTTCGCGATTAGAAAATACCGCAGGATTATTCGATTGCGCCGGCTAATCTATTTATCGATCTACGTACATTTGTCGCCGTTTCTACTGAAACGCTGTGTGGCGTAGTTCTAGTAGAATCATTGCCGATTAAGGGACGCTATATATTTTCAAATTATTATTATTCATTTTTTTTGGTAAAATCAGTTGGATTTTACTATTCACTGGTAGTATTTTACTGGTTCATTCAGTTGAAAATTATTGTGAATAAAATTGTTGAAACAGCGTAAATTTTGGAATAGTGAAATTTTGTTGTAATTCAACCTCGTATTTAGTGAAAAATACTAATTATCAGGTCGTTTATTCTACCACCTGAAAAGTGAAAAAAATTATCTTTTAGTAGTTGAAACTACTATTTATTCAATCATTTGTTACCTACTACGTGAATATTTATGAACTAATTATTGCTGAGTCATTTTTTAGACGAAAATAGTGGTTGTTCGCAGTTTTCCAGAATTCATGAAAAAAGTAGGTTCAATTTTCCAAAATGATTTTCAGAAAATTTCCTAGGTTTGTTTAAAACTATCGAAAAATCTATCTATTCAGATATCTGATCAAAAAATGATCCAGGTCATTCCGAAAGGAAAAAATTGCAGCACTGATGACTCCATCATCGAACAATTCACGTTCATACCGGCACAAAACAGAAGACGTCACGCTAATAAACGAGCGGACAATTACGTCGATAACCGTAACCACGATGACGCTTAACGACGTCACCTCGCGAGATGAACTTTGTATAACGCGCGTTGTACTTAACTGCATCCCCGCTTCCCCATCTTATTGACATGCAAAATAGATCGGGACTTAATTCCCTTCTGACTCTCGAGACCCTCGAAGCTTTTAGGTACATTTATATCGCGCTCATGCAAGTCGAGTGCCGTATTAGTTTATCCATAAACAGTCATCGATTATTTTCCGATAGCTTCGGTTTAATCATTACGAGCACTCGCGTAGCAAGTTCCGAAATTGGGGTGTCGCATTTCATGCGCGAACTTTAACTTTACGGGAGTTCGAGATGTAATTTATGAAAACTCCGTGTCAATTATGAGTTTGTTCGAGGAAGTCAATTTTTGGGAGTGGACAATTTGGAAATAAATCTGACTGAAAGTTTGTTTTTTCGAACGTCATTTTGAATTGTTAAGATTTCTTCAAGATTTGTCAATACAGTGGCGTTAAAAAAGTTGTTGAATTCGAAAATTTATGTAGGAAACTACGCATCTGTCTTTTTTTTCTCACAAGAGCAGTCGTTTGGTAAGAGAGAGAGAGAGAGAGAGAGAGAGAGCTACCATGTGTCCCATGACACACGTTTTTTTTATTCTTTACAAAGTTATAGAATCGTACCAGTTCATAAAACTATACATTCAAGTGTTGAATGTTCAATTTCCATGATATCCCCAAAACCTACACCCTCGTAACTCTTCCGATGATTTCAAACAAAGGCAATTTCCACGATTCCGAGAGTGAACAGCCCTCAGCTCCTGGCTCGTAAAGAGGATCGATTCAAAGGGCGGAAAAGCTTGGGAGAAGAATAAAGGCAAGGGCTATCAGTTAGGGAACGGCCCCGGGGGGGTGATAGCGATGCAACGTCTCGCGCCAACTCGGTCAAATTAATGCCTATGGCTCGTAACCCTGACGAATGGCCCGACTTTTCCTCTTTCTCGCGGGGAATCGCCGATTTCGCAAAGCTCAAGGTTACGCCGTTGAAAGTTTGCCAAAGCGGCGAATTTGCGAAACGTTCGTTAAGGGGAGGTTTTTCCTCGGGAAAAACGTCGGCCCTGAAATGAAAAAAGTTTTCTTCCACTGCTGGCTATTCCGGGGGATGGAACTTGGAAAATGGGGGTGTTCAGGGGGAATTACGAAGGTGCGGGGATTGGGGGGATTTGTTGTCGATGTTTATTATGGATGATAGAATAGTGTGTGGGAAAGTATTTAAAAAATTGAGAATTCGGAAAAATTTTGAAAAATTTTGAAATGTTGAGAATTTTTAGGATTTTTTGGATTATCCAAAATTATAAAATTGACAAATTTTTGTACTCTAAGAAATGTGTATAATTATTAGCATTTTCAAAGTTTACAGAAATATCCAGACTTCTCGAAATTCCCGAAATGATTGAAATTTCCAAAATCATTAGAATTTTTCATAAATCTAAGAGTTCTACAAAATTTATGAATATTTAGAATTTCTGAAATTTCCGAAATGTCAACAGCTTTTGAAATTGAAATTCGAAAAATTGATATTATCTCCGGGATTTGCAGAATACCAAAAACTATATGAAATCTCCAAAATTTTCTAAACACTAAGTATTTCCGAAATTCTTGAAATTTTCAAAAATTTTCAGAAATACCAAAATTCCATAGAATTCAGGAGCTCTCCGAAGTTCCGAAATTTTTGAAATTTCCCAAATTTCCAAGATTTCCGCTATGTCAAGAATTTTCAGAATTTATGAAATTAAAAAAAATTATGAAATCGAAAGATCTCCCCAAAATTACTGTAACCTTCAACTTGACAAAAATATCACAAACATCGATAGAATAACCATTTTTTAATAAAATTCTTCTTCTGAAACTGGAAAAAAAATTTCTGTGATGCGAAAGTCACCAGATCAATACGTAAAAAGTCCGGGGAGATGAACATCCACCCGAAAAGCGTGAGTTGATTACGACGAGTGTACTCCAGCACTTCAGGACTCGCGTACGTAAAGTTTGGAAAATGTTGTGCCAGGGGTATCTCCCGCGCCAACCTTAAAACTTACATCACGTTCCTGAATTCATCGCCGTGCTTACGATTACGAGCCGAGTTGAAACTTATCCTTCATCCCCGTACTTTTGTACCGAAAGTTTTTACAACTCCCGACAACGCATACACAGAAATGCGCACCAGTCATAAATACGGGAATGTAGGAATCGAATGAAAAACTGAATCAGCAGAAAATGAAATGAACGAATTTAGAGACGCTTATGTGCTGGTGCAATTTTGTTGGTGGGATGTTTTTTTGAGAGTGGGAGGTAGGAAATTAGAATTTTCGGAAAGATTTAAAAAATTTACGCAACTTTGCAAATTCTCCTAGTCTTGCAATGAATTGAATAAAAATCTCAGATTTATGTATAAATTTTCATTAAGTTGATATTTAGTTGACTTTTTTCAAGACTTTTTTTACTCAGAATTTTTTTGGTTTTGTAATGGAATATTCAAGGTTCTCATTTCTAGAGCACCAAAGTTACCAGAACATCATAGTAAAATCATCTCTTTGAGAAGACGTTTCACGGAAATAATAAGCAAAGCGAGAACAAAAGCTCGTGCCAAAATTCAATCACGCGTCCGTCTAGTAAAGCCGACAAGCGATTCAGTCCAATTGAAGAGCCCAAGAAAATGAGCTGCGATGAATGAAAGCCGCGGTGGAGTATGAGCGAAACGCTCAAGTGGACGAGCGAATCATTTGTTCGCTGGTCAAGTGCCAGTGTTTCGCGAAAAATATAGGTGGACTTTCCCAGAAATAAACGTGAGCAACGATGTGAGAGCCAGGACTGTCGCGAAATATTCGCAGTCGCAAAAACATGGCGATCCCAAATGCCGGATTCGTCACTCGTAACTGTGAAATCGCCAATATTTCATCGATGTCACTCATGGATGGAATATTTTTGGAGTTTTCAGAATTTTGCTTGTTGATTTTGGGGTTGAGAGTTGCTGATGATCTTCAGGTATCTGGACAGGGAATGAGTTTAGAGTTTTTAAGTTTTGGACAATTTTTTAAACTTGTAGAAATGTTGACGAATTTTTTCAAATTTCATGTGATTTAGGGATCCTTAAGAATTCTGAAATTTCCAGATTATGACACATTTTTGAATTCGACGTAATTTTGAAAATTTTCGAAATGTTGTGAAGTTTCGAAATTAATGAAATTCCGAAAAATTATAGAATTTCAGACATTTTCGTAATTTTTAGAATTTGCAGAATTCGAAGAATGTTGGAAATTTTCTGATATTCTTAAAATTTCCGCAATGACTGTCAGAATTTTTAGAAATTTTGTGAGAATTTATAATTTTTCGAAACTTTGGAAATGTCTACAATTTTGGGAATGTTAAGTATTCCAAAAATTTATGTGATTCCAAGAAATTATTAGGTCGAGAAATTTCCGTGAACTCTGAAATTGGAACGATTCCCGAAAATATCGAAAATTTTCAAAATACTCGATATTTCCAAGCCGAAAATTCCTAATTTTCCAGAAATTCCAAAAATTTCATATAATTACAGAGTTCTCAAAAATTACAGAATTGTTGAAAGGTCGAGCCGAAATTGATGAAATTTCCAAAAATTAGAAAATTTCAAACATTTTTATAATCTTTGAAATTAGCACAATTCCAACACTAATTATAATCATTATGATACTAATTCATACTTAATAAAATTCTCAGAATTTCTGAAATTTTCTGAATTTCCAAAAATCATCAAAATTCTAGAAATTTCCGAAATTCTCGTCATTCCCGCAGATTTCTAATTTTTCAACAATTCCTGAAACTCTTAAAATGTTTACAAATTTGTTGAAAATCGTTTTTCTTCCAAATTCGAACTCCATAAGAATTTTTAAATATGGCACAGTAAAAATTGCAATTATCACGTTTTTCTGTCTTCATTTTCTTTCACATTCAGGAATTTTTCACCGATCCCCACGAGGGCTCATCATTTATCCTCGCCGGGGATCCATCACGTCGCGCATCATTCTTCTTGCCCGTCGAAGTTTACGCGCTTCTCGTTCCGTATTGTCGGTCAGGAATAGCTTTTTGTTTCTTCGCGAGGTTTCATGCTTTTCGCGAGATATAGTTTGGGGAAATTAATAGGGATGCAGAAAAAGTTTCTGTTTTCAGTTCGAATCTGAGTCATTCATCAGTCAAACTTTGATAATTATAACAACATTTATGTATCTGACGCGAAAGAATTCCGTAAGTTGATATTTCATTATTAATGTACCAAAATTTTTTTCTGTTTCAGGTAAGTCTTTAATAATAACATCATAAGTCGCAGATTTTAAGGGGTTGGTATGTACGGAAATAGATTGAATTTAGACTGATTTAGACTATGATTTATCGTATATATATGCAGATGCATTTGATACTTGGCTTCGTCAACGTATGATATTAATTCGGTGATTTGAGACGGAAATGGTGGGAAGCTTAGCGACACGTGGGAATTTGTCCATTTTTTGAAATTATTTTGTTGTATCCGTAGTTCGACGACAAAAATTTAAGGATGAGAAGGGATTCATAAAAACTGGAATTTTAAGTACAGAAATGATTTACGGTAATTACGAAATTTCAGAGTCCAAAAACTTTGAGATTGCAATTTTTAGAATGATTTAATAATCGAAAACTTCCGGACTGATGTTCAAAAATTGAAAAACTCACTATTACTTATTTAGAATGAAGATTGCAAAATTTTAAATTGATAGAATTTAAGTTTTTCGTACTTAGAAATTGGATTTTCTGAATTCAAGAGTTTAAACAGTTTGAGTTTTAAGTAAATTGAATTCGAATTCATGGAAACTTGAAATTTTCGTAATTATTTAATTGTATTTACAATACATTGACAAAAACAATAAATTAACAAAAATACCAATTGTTCTACTTGTAGTTTTGACAATTTTAGAGATTGAATAATTGAGTATCAAAAATTTGTGAATTGTTCGAAATTAGATCCTGAAAACTCAAAAATTTCTAGATTTTAAAATATTCGAATTTTGGTTTGTAGAATCTGAACACTCAGAAATGAAGAACTTGGGAATTTATTCTAAAAGTAATAGAAAATTAGAGAATATGCAATCCAACCTTTCGAGACTGGAAAATAACTAAAATCAAAAATATGATCATACTCGTAGTTTTGAAAATTTTGGAGATTGAAAACTAAAGCATAAAAAATTTGGGAATTTTTCGAAATTCGAATCGCGAAAATTATGAGTTTGAAATTTTTGAATTTTTCTTCGTGGAATCTGAACGTTTTGTAAACATAGAAAACTTGTAGATTAATCTCCAAAAAGATACAAAATTAGAGAATTCGCAATCCAAATTTTGGAAACTGTAAAATAATTAAACTAAAAAATATAATAATACTTGTAGTTTTGATCATGTATAATATATTATAGATAATTGATTAAGATTTTATATATTATATATTAAATGATAAATGATAAAAAATATATTGATATAATCATGTATAATATTGATATATAAATATAAATCATATAATGATTATACTGATATATTGCTTGATAATTCCAATTATGTATTTTGCATTCTCCCTATCTAATTTTCCGTGTGACTTGAAAGCCTTCTTTTCCCCCGCGAATCTTTCAATCCGAACAGAAAAAAATTTATGCATCTAAAACAATAAACTTTCGATCTAAATTACACGTATCTCCGAACAAATCAACACTGTTCAAAATATAATATCCACATAAAACACACAATATTCACAAGATCAAGTTTTCTATCCTATTTTCCATCCAACTCCCCTGTTTACACATCTCCCCCCAAAAATCGATTTTCGTACGAGATCTCTGTTTTCCAAACTCGAGCCCCCTTTGTTTACATCGTATTTCAAAACTCTCGAAGCGGCGAATTTTCATCGAACGCGGAAGCGGGGAAATGGAAGCTCGGGAAAAGTGGGGGCGCCGTCGGTGGGGGGGGTACGAGCTTCGACGTCGTCGTTACCACAGGTGGTAGGCGTCCCGACGCCGAGCGCCACTGGCTGTCGCGGGTGCAACTAAACAAAGCTGATTTTTATTCCGGAGACGCTCACCGGCGTCAGTCCCGCGTTTTCCTAGTGACCGCGTTGATCCCGTCGTCGGCCACGTCGCGAAAAGGCCGCGGGATCCCGGGAAAACCCCTCGGCATGACGGCGACGCGAGTGAATTTTCGCGTCGGAAATCGCGGAGTTCGGGGTGCTCGTGCGCAATCGCGCCCTGACAGTGGCACGCTTGTCGGCGGGGTGTAAAAATTCGAAAAGATCGGAAAATACGGACCTGGGAATTTTCCATTTTCCTGCGTTTTTCCGGGTTGAGGTGTGATGGGGGATTTTGATCGTCGAGGTGAATGCGGGCGTTTTTATGGTGAATTTTGCTTGTCCAAAATTATTGTGGATTGTATTAGATATGGTTAGGGAGGTCAAGATTCGGTTTATGTATGATTGAAGGTGTACAGGTTTATACTTGAATAATTATGGCGAAGTTTTGAAGCATTTTGAGGTTGTGGAATTTTTGAATTTTTCGAGTTTGGGAACTTTTGGAGGGTCGAAAATTTTTTGAGGTAGACAATTTTGACGAATTCGGATTAATTTTGGGATTTGGAAGCATTTTTAAGTTTAGAATTTTAGAATTATCGAAGTTCTGATGTTTCTGAGCCTAGAAGTTGTGAGATGTTGAAAATTTGTGGTTTTTGAAGTTTTGACGACTTTGGATGAATGTTAAAATTTGTGAGCGTTTCAAAGTTTTGAAATTATTAAAATGTTTGATTTCAGAACTTCTGAAGCTTCGGAAATTTTAGATTCGAATTTTGGATTTTAATTTCAAATTCGTGGAATTGAAAAAAATAATTATATATATATATATCAAAAATTCCGAATTTTCGAAATTTTGACGAATTCGAATGAAATTTATTATTTTGAAGCGTTTTTAAATTGTCAGATTTCTCGATTATTTTGGAAGTTTCGAAATTTTGACAAATTTGGATTAATTTTAAATTTGTGAAATTTAGGAATTTTCGAAGTTCTGAAGTTTTGAGGCCTAGATTTTCGAAATGTTCACAATTTTTGGATATTCAAAGGTTTGACAAATTTGGAATAATTTCAAAATTTTGAAGAATTTGAAAGTTATAAATTTTCGAATTTTGGAGTCTAAGAACATTTGAAGATCTAGAAATTTCGTGAGTTTGAAATTTTTGATGGATTTGGATGGATTTTAAAATTTGGAAGCATTTTGAAATTATGAAATTTAGAAATTTTTGAAGTTTCGAAGCTTAGAAGTACCGAAATGTTGAAACTTTTTGGTTTTTGAAGTCTGACACTTTGGATAAATTTCGAAAATTTGAAGCATTTTTTATCTGTGACATTTTGTAATTTCTGAGTTTAAGAACTTTTGAACGACCGAAAAATTTTTGAGTTTGAAAATTTTAATGGATTCGGATGAATTCTCAAATTCAAAGGAATTTTAAAGTCGTGGAAATTTCAAATTTTCGAAGTTCTGAAATTTTGGAGTCTAGTAGTTTCGAAATTTTCAATGTTCTAAGTTTTTGAATTTTCGACGAATTTCAATAAATTTTTCAACTTCGAAGCATCATAAAATTGTGAAATTCTCAAATTTATGATTTTAAGAACTTTTGAAGCCTTGGAAATTTTATAAGTTCGGAAATTTTAGATGATCGGGATAAATTCTGGAATTTAGAATCGTTTTGAAGTTGTGAAATCTTGTAATTTGAAAATTTCTGAAGTTTTGAAGCCAGAAAGTTTGAAAATGTTTAAAATTTCGTATTTTCAAAGTTCGGACGAATTTCAAAAAATTGCATAACTTTGAAGCATTTCGATGTTGTAGAATTTTTGAATTCTCGAGTTAAGGAATTCTTGAATCTTCGGAAATTGAGTAAGTTTGAAAATTTGAACGAATTCGGATCAAAAATAGAATTTAGTAGCATTTTGGAGTTATGCTTTGATCAAAGTCAAAATACCTATAGATTAATACAGTGTCTAAATATTTCCAGCTAAAATGATTTTTTCGTTACAAACGTTTTTCTCAGTTCAACATGAATTTTTTCTACACAATAAATTGCACGTCCGTTCGCGTAGTTGGAGTATTGATTTTCGATGAACAATTTGTTAAGATTAAAATAATTGCCCTCGTTCGCGTATACTTCTATCAACTCCCAGTCGCCTTTTCAATTTCAACTCCACATTTTCGACTCCAAATAACACGCTTTTGCTGTGTTTGAACAATTTTTCCATTATTGCTCATTGGAATCAAATCCAATCGATGAATGGGTAAATAAAATTTTAGTTCTGAGAGAAATATTCGTAAACATTCGTATAAAAAAAAAAAAAATCAAATTAAATATTTGTTCGATAAAATCCACTTTCCACAGTACGAATTTCCATCAACGTGAGAAGATTTTTTCCTTGTTTATTCTGGGATGTAATTAAATTTTGCACGGGTGAAATTTTACGTCTTTTGTATTTTTTTATCGCAATATAGTATTTTAATCACGATAAAATGTGTTGTGAGAGTTTCATAAAAATGAAAATTTATACGAGTTAAAAAAGTATTTATCCTGCACAAGAAAATACGATTGAAAATCGAGCAATAATTTTTTTCCATTATCTCGCCAATTTGTGCGGTGTAAATATAATAATTCTTGAGCGTTTGCCGTGAAGTTTTCTGAAATTCCTATTTCCGAAATCAATCTTATCTCGCCGATAAATCATGTTTTACCACGACAACTTCCCTTAAACTTTACGACCAAACAGTGCACTTCGCGCTAAGAAGTGCGTGCAGTAACTGATTGCGTTATACATCCACGTCCACGTTGCCCGTTGTATTTAGGGCAAACTTTGTTAAAACGAACCTCATCAATCTGTCGCTCGTGCTTATAACGCGTTCGCCTCTAACTCGTATTCGAGGAGTTATTTTAAGATGTCACATGGAGGAGGCGATGTTTACAGATCGCGCTCGGGAACCGCTGTTTTGCTTATCGAATGCTATTCTTTTCACGCCATTCGTCCGTTTTGCGTGATGGAATTTATTTCTTTCGTTGCATGTTTCACCGAGTTATCGTAGGATGGGGAATGAACTGGATTTATGAGAT
>JAPYZK010003144.1:0-12569 GCA_030522785.1 Platygaster equestris | reverse complement strand
TGGTGAGTATGCATATAGTTTGCGTACATAGCACTGAATACGCGATCCGCGCAATCGCGTTGTTGTTTCGATCGCCGTGCTTGCACGCTGCCGCGATTGAAGTGTATTTCGCGAGGATACCTTTATCGAAATTCTACTTCATTTCTGTCCCGCATTGACAAAATAGCTGTAATAAATATACAGTTAAAACTCGACAATATAATATATGTCGCGTTGATTATATACACAATATTCGCGGTCGTTGACATTAATCAGCAATTATAACTCCTCGATCGACGCGATGTTGTCAGCTCATCGTCAGTCACAGCAATGGTTCAGTATTATTAAATTTTATCCAACTACTACTACTTTTAGTTATTGCAGTGTTATACTATGTCACGCGAGCTTTGTCTTTTCTCCATTTTTTATATAATACAATGTTGTATTTACATGTGGGACGCAAGAGTTCTAACGTTGCAGCTCAATCGAGTATCATTTACGAAACTTGAAATGATTTTTCAAATCATACACGATTTTGTATGGATATCATGTAGCACATTTATAAGTGTGTGCAATTTCATGATATATTAATGTATATAATATACGATCGCACCGTATAAGCGCAGTTGGGATATTACGAACAAGACACTTATACTTGAGAAAACTGCCTTTCGTACGAATTTTCAATCAAATATCAAATATGCATGAAATCCGGAAATTGTAAATGTTTAATTTGTGATATGTAAAATAGAAATTTTGAAAATTCATAAAAATGTTTAAAATCTGTCTGCAATGCAGTGTAGTAGTACATGTTCAGTAGTAATATTCAAGTTGGTTTAATTAATGAAAAACAGGCGCAGTAAAGATGAGTAGCGAGATTGCAAGCGAAATCACAAAACAGCGCGTCGAGAAACAGAAGAAAGAAAATGTTTTTGACATTGTTCTACTTGGTGGCCACGTGGCTTCAATCCCACAGACTGGTGAATTTGAAAATGCGCTTGTACGAAATGCTTCAAGGTCCACGAGAAACGAGACCTACCATCATGTTTTCTACTTCGCCTTTCAAAGAAGGTTGCAAAATATTCACACAATTCTCATTGTTCGTCTTCATCATTATTAAAAGTCTCGATCATGTTTAATAGCTGATGATCCTAATCATGGAACCAACGCTAGTTTTTTCGTCTATTGTAGATTGAGTTTGGCGAAATTTTACAAAATTTCACAAAATTTTACAAAATTACCATCAATAAACGATGAAAAAATATGCACGTATAGTCTTTTTTTTAATTACATACTGAATTATTGTTTGAGTTGGAGATGCGTTAAACGTGCATCATTTGATTATATATAATATATAAAATAATGATATATTGTATTATAAATATACATATATTGTATTATATTATATATTATACATACTATGTTATATATAATATAAATTTTCACTATGAAAATAATGAAAAATCTATGCCACATGACAGATTCGGGCGCGAATAAAGCGAAATCACAGCTGCAAGAGAATGGAGTTGGAAGAGATTTATTGAGTTCGAATTTCTGCATAAACAAACACGAAGCGAAACTCAGCGATCTTTTGTGGTACCAAGGGGAGAAAATATTGTGCACCATACTTCCACAAGTAGGAAATTTCAACTTTTACATTTTCCTTTTCAAACTGATACATTATTGTAAGCCAGCTCAATTCGTCGCAATTATTAAATAAGCGACGAATGCCACAAGTAGTATACTTAAGAGAGTTCGAACACACTTTGAAAATTTTGAAAAATTTCGTTGAGTATCCTAATTTTGAAGATTTGGGAGACTGTTGAAGTTCCGAAAAGTTTGAATTTTGAAAATTTGGGAGACTTAAATTTTCGAAAAGTTTGAATTTCGAAAATTTGGAGACTGACAAAGCTTTGAGAATTTCGAATTTTTGACGTTTACGAAAGTTATAAATTGTCAAAATTGCATAATTTGTTAGTTGTATGCGATTATTAGAATTTTGGAATTTTTTGAGGATCCTCGAGAATTTCATGAAAAATTTTTGGGATTTTCGAAAATTTGTAACTTATGTAAATTTTCTGAATCCAGACTTTTCGAAACTTTGACAGTCTCCCAAATTTTCGAAATTCGAACTTTTAGAAAATTGAATAGCCTCCCAAATTTTCAAAATTCAAACTTTTCGAAACTTCACCAGTCTCCTAAATTTTCAAAATTAGGATTAATACCGAAATTTTAAAAAACTTTTGAAGTGTGTTTAAACTCCCCTAGGTATACTACTGCCACACGATGGATAATTAATAAATTTTATGATGAATTGTACATACAGCAAGAAATAGACGTATCTACATGGCTCTTTTATCCTCGTGGAACCTCATCATTTCCTCTTTTCGCCCATAATAACTATTACAATTACGGCCAAGTCGCATTGAACGATAACTGCACCACGATGCACATTTTGATTGAGACGGATTTGCATTTCAATCCTGTTGCTTCCACCAAAGCGACCAAGGTATAGTATATTGTGCGACTAGTGGGAGAAAGGAAAGAAGAGATTCCTCGAGCGTGGAGATTGCCTCACGAGCGTAGCCAGTGTGGCAACACGCGAGTGGAATCTCCTTTTTCTCCCACTAGTCGCACACAATATTTTATTCGACAACCGAGAGAAATATGTGATTCACTCTCAACAATCAGGTAATCCATTATTTCGTCCACTCTCAGCAGGGCCACGAAATTACATATTTCTCGCGGGCGTTGAATAAAGCATATTATGGCAATTACAAATTGAAATAATATAATAATATATTCATGTTCTATGATGTGATATTATAAATAGCCGGGGTTTTCGTGAAAAACAATATATCACATAAAAGCTGACATCAAGTTGAATAATAAGATCGTAAATAATTAATTGACCAGTTGACATGAAATGACGAATTTTTTAATAATATATCCCCCTAGACGAAATAACTGTGATGATGGTTCGACTTAATTGGATGTTATTTATCCTAAAGTGTTCTTTTCATTGCACCACAGCTCGAAGATTATGGATTGATCGTCACTTGGACAACCAACGAAACTTTATTTGCCGTAATTATAGAAACCGATTTAGACCACGTGACTAAATTCTCGACCTCCTTAATGCATGGGCAATGTTTCATAAACAACGGTTTATCTGTGCTTCGCGTGGAATGTACGTTTTTCAAATTCACATTCAAAAGCAATTCAATTTCCTCCACGACAATTGAATTATTACCCAAAATATCGTTATCATTTCTAAAAACACGACGTATTTATTCATTTTCCAGCCGTCAAAGCTTTTGGAAAGCCATGCTCCGTAAATCTATCATTAGAAAGTAAAAGTAAGTTTCAAGTTTGATTATGGAATTTTTCCAAAATGAAGGGTGCAAAATGAGAAGTACGCAGAAGTCGCATTTTAGCGAGATGAAATTGCAGTTGTAAATGATGACGATTTGTATGTGTGCTATTGTCATCCGATGAGATGGCAAATGACATTAAAGCAAGGCTTTAATTAAAAAGCCTCGTTAAAATATGACTATCACGTGCTTGTTTCCCTAGCCAATTGAGAGCGACGTTTTCTCGTCGCTTTTTTTGAGTGACGACAAATTTCTCAAACAAATCCAAAATTTTCAATTTTTTAAAAAACTTGAACTGCCCACTTCTTTCGGAAAACTCTAATTTTCAAAAATTTTCGAGTAATTCAAAATATTATGGATTTTCGAACAATTTTGAACTCAATAAATTCCAAAAAAATTAAGAATTTATGTTATTTTCTAATAATTTAAAATTTTCGAATGTTTCAAAAAAATTATAATTATGAAATTAAAATTAAAACATCAAATTTTAGAATCTTTCTGAAAACTTGACAATTTTTGCATTAAAATAAATTTAAAATTAACGTATGTTTCTAAAATCTAACAATTTACAAAATTTTCAAAAAAACTCCAACATTTTAAATTTCTCAGAAAACCCGATATTTTTAAATTCTGAAAAAATGTCAAATTTCAAAAAATTCTGAGAAACTCAGAGTTTTAAAATGTAAGAACTTAAATTTCGCAAATTTGGCATAAAACGATCAAAAATATCAAAGATTGTACATAAGCATATTAAGATTGTACTAAATGCAAATTCAATTAATGTTGTTCGAAAAGCGCTCTTAAATTAATGTTTAAACGATTTTACACAGTGACTCAAACGTCGCCTAAACATCGCTTTTAACCACTTTTAAATCGTTTGTACCATCTGATAACAGTTGGATACGTCACTATATGATCACCAAATTAGAGACGTTTTGGCGTCGACATCTCGTCGCTCCCAGCTGGCTAGGGTTCATCTTCCACATCACTTTTTCATGTAAAATGTTGTTGGTTCTCGACAAAACATCACATTATTCTGCTTTACTGCAGCCGATGGCAAAAGAACACACAACGGAAGAATAATGAATATACAGTACTTTTATTGAATCCAACCAGTCCAATCTAATTATTTTGTATAACAAAGCCTTGTAGATTATTGGGCAACGAATTGTATTATAAGATAATATACTCGGACTTGCCGCAGAACTGATAGGAACATGTCAATGGGAAAGCTACGTGAAAAAATTACGCGCCATCGGATTCGCCGGCAAATTAGTGGCCCAAAGAAATGAAGCCATACAACTGAAAGAATGTGGAGGGCTCATTATTTCCCCCGGACGCAAATCGCTGAGTTTAGATGGGCCTGTTTCGACGCGCTTGATGCTTTTTGACAATGTTGAAATTTCCGATAATAATATTACGACGCCGCCGCCGAATAACGACCTGCAATCTGGTAATTCGAGTCGTCGTTAAATTTATTTATTCATTCTCGATTTCTACCGACTTTTAACTCCCACAATACCAACGAATGATGAAATAAATTTTCATGATGGAATTGATTCTTTCGATTTTGAATGAGTAAAATCGAAAGAATCAATTCCATCGTAAAAATTCCCTCGTAACTTCAAATCTTATACGGCCCTCATAAGATTCTTGGAAATCCTTATAAGGGCCATATAAGGTTAAGAGTTACGAGGGTTATCACTAACACATTGACAATCTATCCTTGCTGGGTCATTGGCAAGGTTGTGCAATGATATAACATTGCATATCATTGCATTACCATTACAGCGATTAGGACCTTTGAAATATCGTGAATAAGTAATTACAACTCAGAAAATGTTGACAAAATTTAAGAATTTTAGAGAAACTTCAACATTTTCAACAATTATGTACGAAAATTCCGAAACTTTTAAAAAATTTCGAAGATTTCTAAGAATTTTAAAAATTTTCACGATATCCGCATATTTTCAGAAATCACAGAAGTTTTTGAGAATAATATGATTTCTAAATATTCCCGAAAACTCGAACATCAATTTTGGAAATTTTGAACAATTCCGAAAATTTTCAAAAATTCCATAAAAGTAAAAAATTCCAACACTTTCCAAAAATTACATAATTTACAAAATTTTTTGAGAACTTCAACAATTTTCAACAATTTTAGAAATTTTGAACATTCTTAAACATTTGGGAGATTTGAAAAATTTTAACTATTTTCAAGACTGAAAAATTTTTTAAATTCCACAAAACTGGAAAGAATTACAACAATTTCCAAAAACTTCAATAACTTCCAACAATTTTGGAAATTTTGGAGAATTTCGAAAATTCGAAAAAATTTCGAACATTTTCAAAAATTTAACAAAATTTGAGAAATTCCAACAATTTTCAAAAATTACAGAATTTCTAGGAATTTTCAACAAATTTAACAATTTTCCACAATTTTAGAAATGGTGAAAAGTTGTAAAAATTCTCAAAAATTCCGAAAATTTTCGAAAACTTTCAGAACTTCCGAAATTTCAGTCTTAGGCAATAATATGCAATCTTATATCATTGCTCATATCATTACCCAGCAGGGATTCCATTGAATGAAATAAATGGCTGCAAAATATACAGCAATTACGGACGTTATAACTGCCTGCGTCTTAATTAATTATTGTGTTGTGTAGTAGGCAAAGAAGTAGCCGAAACCTCTGCGAAATCTCTGGGAATGACAACAACTAATACGAATCTCTCCATTTCTGTCGACCCTTATTGTGACACTGCAACCTCCACGGCTCCACCACTACTTTCGAATCTCAGTGTTCATTGTGAATCTTGCAAATACATGCAAGATGCAGACTACTCGGGGCTCAGCGATACTACAATTATAGCGTGCTGCTGCACTGGCGGAGCTACCTGCAAGTCCAGCTGCAAGAGCATCTCAGCCGAGCAGCTCAGCGAAGAAGTAGAAGAAGCTTCCAGAATTAGGCCTATCACTACTGCAACAACTACATCAGTCAATACTTGCAACGATAGCAACCCTGCAGTCAATACTACCAATAGCACTAATGGTAGCAGAACTTGGACCTCGTACGTCCCATCTTGTCAATTTTCATTTTCGTTTTCGCTTCAATTGTATGCAGTAATTTGATTCAAGTTTTCTGTCAACTCTGCAGTTCCTATAAGCACGACGCATCGGTGCAGGTTATCAAAGAATCCCAAGTTACAATTGGCAAAAGCAAATTTGAAAACGTACTAGTTTATGCCGACAGCGCGACTGCAGTGGAGAATATCAAGAACGTACTTGGCATGACTTTGGATAGTGATATGTAAGTATTTATGTTATCCAGGGGCAGACGCAGAAAATGTTTTCGGGAGGGGTTTTCGAAAAAAATGTTTCTTAATTTTCGAGATTCCTGGAATTTATGGAATTTTTGTAATTTTCGCGATTTCTGGAATTTTTGGAATTCTCGTAGTTTTCGACATTTTTGAAATATGCGATATTCTCGTAATTTTTAAAATATCCAAATTTTCGAAACTTCTGAAATTTTTGTAAATTTTTGGAATACTCAAACCTTTGAATGTATGCGAAATGTTTGAAAAGCTAAAAATTCCAGAAATTCTCTGAATTTATTGAAATTTTATAATTTTTGACGTATTTTGATTTCACAAAGTTTTACGAATTCTCAAAATCTTTAAAATGCTACGATTTTTTGAATTTATTAGATTCATTAAGAAATTAGAAAATTTTAGAAATTTAAATGATCGTAAAATTTCATTCGTGAATAAAATTCACCTAAAATTTTACACTTGATTATTTATGTAAAATTTTAAAATCCGAATTAAATTTCGAAATTAAAGTTTAAAGTTCGATTCAAAAGTTCGAAATATTGGATCTCTACATTTTTTCCACTTATAAATTTCTCACTATTTTTCACTTACAAAAACCATCAATCTTCAAATTTCGGGAGGGGTTTCAACCCCTAAAACCCCCCTCTGCGTTCGCTCCTGATATTATCTGTATAGCAATGAGTAATTTGGCTGATATTATGCATATCATAATGACGCTGATGATATCGTAGTCTGCAATGATATTATAATGCAATTGTTTTCAAAGTCGATGATATATCATATTTCGTGTGCTTGAGACATGAAGCTACGTAATATTATTGTTGTTGTATACATGGTACGTTTCGTTTGTATAATCTGCAGTAGATGAAATGTCACATTATATAACTCAATGATAATTACTATAAATGTATAATAATGTAGGTATCGCGTGAAGGAGTTGTCAAAGGAAGAAGCTTTGAAAGGCGCAGGCATGGAAGACGCAATACTGATAGTGGTGTACGGTAACGTGGGTGGGCAGGTAACTTGTCAGCTGGTCGATCATCTTCTCCGAGGCGGGAAAATGCTCGCCTTGTGCTCCGACGCGCTTCACATTCTGTTGCCGTCCTTCAAGACCGCCGAGGTTCGAGAAAACCAACTCGTCCGATTTTCTTACGGCAAATGGAAGCACGTTCGCATGCTGCATCACATTTTTTGCTACCAAGCTTCGCCCGTCAAAACCAAATTTCACGAAGATTCCGTCAAGTACGTTATTCCATACATACATTATTCATACTCGTTTAATATTCCATCATCATCGTATTATCATCATTATCATATTACTATACTGATGATGATGATGTTCACTTCATTTTGCACCACGAGTATACATAATTAAGACTCGTGGCCAAATAGGAACTACTTTTAACAAACTGTCTCAATTAGCTCGGACTCGCAGAATACCGTAGAATAATTCATACTCCTGATCATAATTTTTTATAATTCTGCATCTCTATTTAGAATAATAATATATCATGTCGATTTGAACGCTTTTTCTGCTACTGTTGTCATTAATTTTACTGAACGCACTTTTCCGACGTTGCACAGGCATTAAAGAATCAAGTTGATTGACAACTGACTAATTAAATGAGAATGTTCATATTATACCGATTTTACCGAATTATTTGAGTTGTTCGTTAACTTTAGTTGAGCCATCAGAATATGTACATAATATTATAATGAGTAATAATCTCCAAGTCGATATTGCATAGCGGAATATCGTTGGCAGTACATACGTATAACTTTAAATAAATAAATGAATGAATGGATGATTTTGGTGATTGCTTATAATAATGACTATTGTCGCAGATCATCGGCTGCAGCTCCCCGAACGCCGGAAAAAAGCATCGTAACTGATAGAAAGGGGGAGAAACACACGTTCAAGGTCCAAGTGCTTGGAGCCGAGGAGACGTGGCAGAGCCCGAGCATTCTACTAGCCGAACTACCCTCCGGCGCTAAAGCCGTATTTTCCCAAATTCACTTGGAGGCTGATCCGTCCCAATACGAATTGATCGACCAAGACACGTACAACGTTCTCAAAGAAAGCAACACGGCGCGGCTCGAAATATTTCGCCATCTCCTAAACACGCATCTCGGCATCGGCAATATCGTCAATATCAGCAACATCAGTAACATCAGCAACATCAGCTCGGCAGCTTCTGCAGCCGAAATAACGCACGACTCCACGGACGTCGCTTATACCTCGGCCTTTTTTCTGGGCAGGCATGAGGTCAGACAACATTTGATTTTATTTTCCTTTTGCCTCAAACTTTTTTTGTATAGTATCATTATTCATTATAACAGCGATAACGTGAATTTCTCGTGAAACTCAGATCGAGATTTTCGGTCTCTGCCACCAAAGATATAGATTTTAGGATCATTATTACAGTAGTTGCACTCGACTCCAAATTGGTTTAAGCAAATAATGAATGAAACAAAAAAAAAACACCCTAGCTAGCTGGGAGCGACGAGATTTCGGCGCCAAAATGTCTCCAAAAGGCGATGTTTAGGCGACGTTTGAGACAGTAAAATCATTAAAAAATTAATTTTAGAATGTTTTTCTAACAAAATTTCTAACAAAAAAAAAAAGTTTTCGAAAAGTTTGAAAATCTTCAACTTCTTGGAAAATTTCGTAAAATTTTGTGTCCTTTGAAAAATATGAAAATCCTAAGTTTTTCGAAAGATTTTGGAATCGTATGTTTTTATTTCAATTTCAAAATTGTAATTTTCTTAAAACGTTCACAAATTTTGAATTTTTAGAAAATTACATGAATTATAAATTTTCTTGGAATTTGTTGAGTTCGAAATTGTCCGAAAATTCCGAAAATTTTGGATTCTCAGGAAATTACATGAATTCCAACATTTTTTGGAATTTATTGAGTTCGAAATTGTTCGAAAATAGCGAATACTTTGAGTTCCTCGACAAATCCAAAAAATTCGAGTTTTCAAAAGATTCGGAGACTTAAAAATTTTTCGAAACATTCAAAAATTCGGATTTGTTTAAGAAATTTTTCGTCGCCCCAGAAGAGCGACGAGAAAACGTCGCCAAAACGTCGCCCTCAACTAGCTAGGGCAATTTCCGAACGCGCGCGCAACAAGCAAGCGAGCAATATAATATAAAAAATAGATATTAGCATGTAGATGTTTTAGATTGTAGATTTTTGGGGATCAAAGTGGGAGGGAATGAACAAGTGCAATGATTTATGATTTATCATGCACTCATCATCAACAATAAATTGTATTATGTGCGTTAACGCAGGCACCGTGGGCAAGATAAAGCCGTTGCTTTCTTTTTCGTCCCAAGGTTAGTTTACATCAACAATTAGTTTCGGATGTGCTGCTGCAAGTTGCGACTGTGTCATTTTTTCAGTATTTTTTCGTTTCTGTGTTCGTTTTTTACTCGACACGTCTTGACAATCTTGCGCGTAGTTATTCCTACAACTTTACAAGTTCGACTTTCGGAACACGAGTTTTATAACATACCGTATTTTGTCTCAAACTATGTCGTCCGACATTATTTCCCGAAATTCGTGGTATTTTTCCACACTCGCATCGAAAATGACAAATTCCATATTTGAATCTCGCAACTTACGAAGATTTCCATGTTTTCCAATGTTTCCATTTTGGTATTCGCGAGTACTCATCATATTTAGAAATCGAATTGTTCGAGTTGATTGACCTGTTGCCAAATTTGCCAACTCGAAAAAAGTTGGTCCATGCAACTGATGTATACTAAATTATTTCGGTACACTACCGAACGGTGTAACACAGTGCTGTTGCTGCAGTGTCTTGTACAATTAATATACCTACGCCAGACAGTTATCAACTCGCAATAGTAGTTTCGATAAAAAAAATCAATATCCGCAACAATGAATACACTTCATTTTCAAAAGAAGAAATTATATACAATATTATAACACGGACGTAACCAGAAATTTCGTTCGGGGGGGGGGGGGGGGCTAAGATGATTTTCACTCGAAATTAATTCAACAAATTTAAAAAGTAAAGTTTTATTAGAGAATTATGGAAATTTCCTAAATTCTTAGAATTTTCATAAGTGTTTTTGAAATCTCTGAAATTTTCAAAATCCTCTAGACTTTAAAATTCATCAAAATAGTCGAAAATCTTGAAATGCTGAAAATGTTCAAAATTATCTAGTTTCTCGAAAACTCTGACACTTGTGAAAATCAGTATTGTTTCACAATTTTTTTTTTTTCTTTCAGAATGTCCTTTTCTGCAACGTGCTAGATTTTTCAAATTTTACAGAATTTCGGAGGTGGCTTCAGCCTCCTCAGCCCCCTCCCTGGCTACGTGCTTGTATTACAATGATACACTTTAGAAATATGGAAAAACTTAATTTTGCTTCCACAACTGCAATGATGTCTAGTCAATATTATATGTTGGTTGGTTATTCGAGCAACAATTTGCATTCAGCAAGCATTAGTTGCATTCGACACCTTTTTCACATGTTTGCACGTTCTTTTTCAAGCAATAACACGACTGAATTTTGTAATTTCGTAATTTTGTATAGAAAAATATCCAGATTCAGATGAAAAATGTGAAATATTATGCTGTGCTTTTCATCTTAATTCCAGTTGAAGCTGGAGATGCTGGAAGAGCTTAAGGACAAAATGCAGCCACAAGACGTTTTGAAAACGGCCAAAATGGATATTCAGTTCTGCAAAACTGGCACGAAAACGAAAAATCCTTCAGCAAGATTTCTTCCAGTTATGATCCATCAGTGTCCTGATAAATTTTCAACAGTCGAATATTTCGAGGTACATGAGTACCTATACGCAAATTTTAAATAACTTTCAAAATATGAATCTTTTTATCGTATGCAGTACAAGGGGGGGGGGGGGGCAGCCCTTCACTTTTTTCTTCAACCAGTAGGTACATTTGCAGAATCTGAAAAGCAGAGATGTGGGACGCTTGGTTATATATGCCGACATTTTAACGTCATCAACTCATGTGCTCGAAGGTTGTAAAATACACCATGGTCTCGCAGTTATTCCGAGAAAACAACTTGAAGGAGAAGGTGAAGACACTGGTGCATCAAAACAATAATTTTTTTTCAACTCTTTAACTTGTTATTATTTTGTTGTTCATTTTCCGGAAGCTTCAAATTTTTGAACGTTCTGAAACTTCAGAACTTACAATTTAAAAATTCAAAAATAATTAATCACTTCGAAAATCGTCAAAAATTTGTCAACAAAACAAAAAAAATTTCCGAAAGTTCCAAAACTCGAACTTTATAATTCTTCTAAACTCAAATATTCTCAAATTTTCAAAACTTCCAAAATTCATCAAAACTTGGTGAAATTTGTAATGTGGTTCAAATTATAATAGGGAATTCCAATCCACAAATTCCAAAATTATATTTTAGAAGTTACTAACTATGAGAAAAATTCTAATAATTTCCTCAAATTCAGGATTTTTTGATTTCATCAAAATTAAATTTCGGACCTCAAAAGCATCGAAACTTTTGAGAAAGCAAAGCTACAACACAATAAGTGTCACACTAAAAAGCTGGTTGTTGCAGAAATAAATGGTAGACAAGGTTATGCAATGTTCACTGTCCAATTGCACATTATGCCAAATTCTGCGTTAGCTTCGCGAATTTCCCTCATTCAGCATCTCACTACTCTAGCAGTCGTTGACGCGGTCAAAAATTTACCGGCTTACCAGGTTTTACTCCACATTATTCATATTGATTCAATATGTATTTTTATTCAACGCCCTTGAGAAATTTGTAATTTCGTGGCCCTGCTGAGAGTGGACGAAATAATGGATTACCTGATTGTTGACGTATGGCATGCGGGTGATGAACTCGTTCGCCCACTAGTGGGC
>JAPYZK010003143.1:0-20979 GCA_030522785.1 Platygaster equestris | reverse complement strand
CCACCTGTCCCTTGCTCCCACCACGCAAGATACTTCTCCTGGTTCCAGTTCTTCATGTTCGTCAATTATTATGTGAAAGTAAGCTAGGGAGCGCGCGCTGCTTTACCTTAATTGGCGGTGAATGGCGGACATATTTGAAAAATTCTTGCTCTGATTTCAAAGTTGATAAAAATAATGTACACTTATTTTTTACTGAAATAGAATGAAAAAGTGTATTTTTCGACTTTTTTTACAAAGACTGTCGTCATGCTGGTGTGAGCGGTGTGAGGAATCCAACAATTTCTTTTTTTGGTCCAAGATTTTCCTCTCGCTTCAGAGCGTTCATCAAATTTTGATGCAGGATTGGACCAACTTCTGTTCCCATCTGAAAAAAAAGTTCAAAGATTATTTCACAGTCATTAGCAAAATTTACAAAGGGACAACAATGGCAACTTTTTGGAAAGTTGGGGGTTGGGGAGTGAATCACAGGGAAACATTTTGCAGAACTGTAGAAAACTCGAATCTCTTTACAAGTTTATGCTGGAAAAGATTTTCTTCCGTTTTAATTTTTCATGCGTTTTGGGACATTTTGAAATCATTCAATATTTCAAGAATAAATGTATTTTTATGTTCTGGAGTTATCGAAAATCGAAACAGATTTGTAGATTTTAGTATTTGATTGAAAATGGCTTTTTTTTCCTCCTTACTTTCATCATTTTGCTCAAAGTTGATGATTGCAAGCTTCCATGATCCATCTTCAACACAGATGTTATTTTCCCATTTGGCATTACAGAAAGTACTAAACTGGAAGAAGTACATGCTTTTTCTTCGAGAGTAGCGTCAACTATGCAATTATCGCCAATCTGCAATATAAAAGTCATAATTATCGATATTATAAAGTATGTACGGAAATCTGTAAATATTTCCAGACAGGTATACTACAAAGTTTTGTTCTGCAACGAAAACAATTTCATATGTATTATGTACGTGTTATTTTTAGTAACTGGCAACAAGATTTAGAATTACAATCTTTTAAATTATCAAGAAATATATTTCGTAATTCATTGAAAAGACCAGATTTCATAAAGATTTTCAATATTTCGAAACATCCAACATTTGTAGGAAATACTTTTGTCAACATTTCAATCAAAAAGTGTGCATTTATCGTTAATTCATATAATACATTAATCGGATGATATTAAAAAACAAGTTTTGCCAAGACTGGAAGGTATTTCAATAAAATATTTTACTACTTGTTAAATCAATTATACCAACTTTGAATAACGTGACGAAGAGAGGAAATGTTCTCACGTCCAATTTAATACAATCATGAATATCATCCGATATTACAATGTTGGTTTCATCTCCATCCAAATATGTACTCTTCACTTGAGGAATTTCTGTCACATGTAATGCAGATTTCACTCCAATTGACACTGCGTCTAACAAATTTCCTCCAATTTGAAGAACCTACAAAAAGCAAGAAAAATAAATTTATAAATTATTCATCAAATTTCAGTATTTAGTTAAAAAAAATGTATATATACCACCACATCAACGAATAAAACCCAGCATTTTTCGTTCGGCACAATACTCAAGAGTTTCAAATCAAAAACTTCAGGGGTGGAATAACCCATTCTCAATATTTCACTGATTTCAGTGGCAAAGTCGTCTCCAGTTTTTCCCTCGATATCTTTTGTAGCATTCGGAGAACTAGAGAAGAAGTTTCATTATTTTTTCTTTGGGGAGATTGGGAAGAATTAGTTTTAGAACATTATAACTCACAAATCAACATAAAATTCCAGTTTGCCTTCGTGCGGACTACCAGGATGCGGGGTGTCAATTTCCAATTTGGTTCCTACAATTACTATGGAGTCTTCTGTTGTGACACTGACGCATCCGTTGACAGAATCTATGACGTTTGATTCTATTTCTATCCAACGGTACTGATTACGTTCCCTTCCATCATTTCTCAAATTTGCCTACAAAAAATAAACATTTTTGGAGTATAATTCACATAATATTGATTTTTCAAATATTCCGTTGGAAAACAAACATTTTTTGGCATGTAACGATAAATTAGAATTGAAAAGATTCATAAATCAATGTAAGTGGAGATTTTCTGAAGTCTTTGAATTTCAACGTTTAAAATCAATGAATAAAATTCATGATACATTATTTGAAAATTTGAACACGATTGAACACTGACGAACTCGACGCATGCCGAAGCACAAATAATGTATGCCATTTTTCAAACATTATCAAAATTGAAACAATAATAATCTTTTCGGTAAAGGTTAGAAATTATTGTTGTCGTAATTCAATAAATACTGTATCGATTCAATTACATCAATGCCATGTAGGATATAGGTTTTCTCAGCCAAACTGAGATTAATGTCTGTCATTTTTCTTCAAATCAAAAGACTCTCAACAAATGAAATTATTGAAATAAAAATGAAAAACATGCGTTTGACAATTAACAATTTGTAAACAAACAATGTGAAACAATGACAAACAACACACTAAGTTGGCGACAGTTAATAAAATGGCTGAATTGGCAGTTGGGTGTATAATGGCGAACATCGCGCGCCTTTTTTTATATGCAATTTTGAATTTTTTTGAATTATTCTCAAAAATGTCAAAAATTTATGACCGCTGCTGCCACAGATTGAATATTAATTATTTTCTACTTTTCTTACGGGAGACTGTACTTGATTTTCATACATAAATTTATGAAAATCGTTCATTCAAATAATCTGAAATAATCACAGGTGCAAGATGACGCAACAGGTCATGTGATTTCATTGTTTGTTTTTCTAGATTCACGCGATTCACGTGACATCGTTGACAAGTTGAAAAATACACAACCGTTGGTTGGAATCGTGTTGTCGTTCGTTGTCGGCGTATTTGTTGTCGCGTTTAATTGCGATTTTTCAGAATTTTTTCACATTTCCGAAAAAAGAAAATGCATGAAAACTACCATGGCTGAAGACGAATCCTATCGTGATAGGCAAATCGAAGAATTAAACGCTTTGAAGGTGAATTTTTGTGTTATTTTTGTTGCAGAATCCATTTGAATGCATCGTTTATATATTCATTGCTGCTTGTGTGTACAAATATTAATTCTTTACAGTTGTTTTCGGTAGATCATGAACATTTTTCATCTTTGATTCTGTGATTTTATGTAGACCTTGATAAAATTTTGATGTCATTTAAAGTATGATGCAATTTTTTCAGTCCATCTTTGGTGAAGAATTGAAAGATTTGAAAAAAAGCAGGTCCAAGAAAAAATGGCAGCCAGTGGATATTATTATCACGTTGACCCCACAAAAGTCAGGACCTGCAGAAGTCCATGCTCAAATCGATCTTCACGTCACATGCAGTGACAATTATCCTGACGAGTGAGAAGATTTTCATATATTTGAGAGAATTTCGAAAGATTCTCATCAGTAAAAAAGCAGGGTATAGTTATTTTTATCCTTAAGGTGGGAAATTTTATTATAATTTGAGATTACAAAATGTATGATAATTATTTAGGTTAATAGATTATTAAATTTTCCATCTTGAAAATTTACAGTCATGGATTGAATGAAAAATTAGTTTTTCAGACTTTTGGCTAATTTCAGATGATTTCTTAATTTTCTTTTTATCAGTAAATGTCATAAGAAAATGTGGGAGCAATTTAAAAGTTTAATAAATAATATGCAGAATATATCGTAATATTGTCACTCTAAAATTCTCAAAAATCACAAGAAATGTCCATAAACTTTCAATTTGTGTAGACAGGAAAAAACTGCAAAAATATGTATGTTTGAATTCACAAATTATTGAATATTCTGGAATCAGATTATAATATTCACAGTTTTTTGACTCCCTCTGTATTTCTAAGAATGATAATTCTTATTTTCTGATTTTTTAACTTGAATTTTAAATTATTTGAACTTTCAAATCTTGGCATCCTAACATTCAAATTTATGTTTCAAACTCAAACTTTGAAATATTAAAATCAAGTTCCCAAACTGAGAATTGTACAAAATTAAGATTTCAATATTTTTTGAATTCCCAAACTTCAAAACGTAAATCTCAACATTTCGAATTGCCAAAAAACAAAAAAAAAAAAATGATGTGGCATTTGGGAATTTTTGTCCGATCCGACTTTGTCTGGTTCCAGTTCCTATTTGTGACAATCACAAATGATGAATTCACCTTTATCACGTCTAGGAATGTATTCACAGAAATGGATTTGTCAACAAACTGTTGCATACTTTCAGATCCCCTGAAATAGAACTGATCAACAGCCGAGGATTGTCAAACCAGCAAATAGCCGTATTAGAATCCAATCTCAGAATTCGCATGAAAGAGCTGCTGGGTGAAGTCATGATTTATGAGTTAGCTCATCATATTCAACAGTTCCTACATGAGCACAATAAACCTGGCTTTAGTAGTTTCTACGAAGAAATGTTAAAAAGACAACAAGAAATGGCCGAGAAGAAATATATCGAAAACCAAATAAGAAACCAAAAGAAGAAACTCGAACAAGAGGAAAAAAAACGAGTGTGTGCAAAATTAACGTTTAGAATGAATGTTGTAGAATACTTATACATTCAGATTACCAATACAGCTTATAAAATTGATATCAACTCCAAAAAATTTTCGATACAATGACAAAACAGTGAGACAACAAGAATTATGAGAAATCAATTTAATATTCTAAAAAATATCTAAAATACTGTGAGAATGATTTTAAGTCATTTCCTTTTGTAATGAAAAATGTAAAAACTAAAAACTCATGAATATGAAAATTCAACTTTACGATTAAACTTAACGATCATTATATGTCAAGTATAAAAATATTAATTATTCTGATTATTCTCACAGGAGCTGCAAGATGAAGTTCAAAAACGGCAAGAAGTCCTGCAAGCCGAATTATCGCGCGAGATCGAGCCTCCTTCGGCGTCCTCGCATTCTCCTCCTCCTTTGGGGTCCGCTCCTTCCTCGCCCCATGAACGTATGAAAGGCAATGTCCGGCGTCACCGCAAAAGCTCCTCCAAAAGTTCGAGCAAAAATGTTGGCGAAATACAGAACACGAAATTGCTCAATTTCAGCAGCACCCGGGGGGAAATACAAGTTCTCCGCGCCCAGCGTTTGGGTTGCAACAAAAAAGGCTCCATTGTTTATTTCGGCAGTGATGAATCGAACGGAGATATGTTCGTCGTTATTGAGTGGACTCTCAACTGCGATGACAAAAACAGCGAAGTCAGCAAGTTGCAGCAGTTCATGAAACAGATCGGCCAAATCGAGCAAGAGCTGAATTTTTTGTACAAATTGGACCATCCCAATCTTGTTCATTACATAAACATGACTCACACCCTGGAGAAAAACATTCTGACCATTTATATTTTGGAGGAATATGTGGTAAGAAGGGATTACATTTCATCTTACTCCTTGTGACTTATTTTCCTTATGTTACCTGTTTGTTAGTAATATTTTCCCTTGACATAAAAAGTACGAATTCGTGTTTTTATTAATTTTTTAAAGAAATGACATTATTTTTTGTAGAATGGAATCACGTGTGCCACATACTTGAAGGATCGGATACCAATGAACATCGAATACATACGAAAAATCGCCAAAGGCACTTTGCTAGCGTTAAAGTACTTGCACGACAATAATGTCGTGCACAAAGGCATTCGGGATACCAGCATCAACATCACCAGAGATGGTATCAAACTTGCTGATTATTCGTTGGATAAAAGGTTATCCGACATGTACCGTGCTAGTTGTCTTGACGTTGTTGAGGACGAACTTCCAACAGTCCATGGAAGAGGAGGGAAAAAATACGATATTTATCGTTTCGGATTGTTGCTACTTTCTTTGACGAAAGGGTACAATGTGGCCGAAAAAAACTTCGATTTGGATCCTAACATACCTGTAAGTTTTTTTTTTTTTTTCCGTTGTTTTATATTTATAAGTTTCATAGTACAAGTTATCGAAAAAAATTCGTAGTGGAATTTGCAAAAGTCTTGAAAACATTTGTACTTATCAAAAAATAATCATTTACAGGTCGACCTCAGAGATTTTTTATCGAAGTGTCTGGCGAATGAAGAAAAAGATCGGTGGACAGCAGAGCAATTGCTGTGCCACGCCTTCATTGAAAGTCCAGTCATTCATGTCCAACCAGAATGCCTGGACAATGAACAAATCGTGACCAAAATACCTGACCCCTTAAACCTTGGGCTTGCAGTTTCGAGCGGGTTATCTCGCTTGCAAAAAGATTTTGAAATCCTCGAACGGCTTGGAAAAGGGGCTTACGGTGTCGTAGTAAAGGTCAGGCACAACTTCGACGCGAGGATTTATGCCATTAAATGCATCAGGCTCAACACTAAGAGTTTACAACTGAACAAAAAAATCATGCGAGAGGTAAAACTCTTATCCAGGTTGTCACACGAAAATGTTGTAAGGTATTATAACTCGTGGATTGAGAATGCGACGAAGGACAATACCTGGGAAATGATAGCTGCCACATCAAATTCATCAAATGAGGAAGAGACAACAACAAAAGAGGTCTGTTTTTAGTGTTTCTGGAATTCCGTCATGTTTTTATGTTGTTTTTTGAAATATATTTATTATTATTTTTACAGCGTGTTGGCGTTAAACAAAAAGCAGCGGAATTGGTTACATCAAATCTCGATGCCTGGAGCAGTTCAAAAGTTGAGGAAGTGATATCCGAAGAAGGAGACAGTTCGGAGTCTGACAGCGACGATGAAAACTGGCCTTTCTTGTAAATTGACTTTCCCCAGATTCCTAAACTTAGGGGCCGTTCACATATTACATAACGCAATTTTTCACCAAATTTGACCCTCCTCTTCCTGGTCGTAACGCGGCGTAACAGATTTATATTTTGCTTTTTAAAAGCGTTAAATATGGTGTGCATCTCCAATAATCCTTGTGGGCTATTAAAATATTACACTTACAATTAGATTTCCATTATATACATGAACAATTTTGAACTCGTTATCAATTGTTCATAAAATATTTATCCATTAAAATTTCCCGGAATTCTTGCTTATACATTGAGTTTGAGAACTTCGAGATTTTCCGTGATTGAAGAATTTTTCAAATTCTGAGGAATTTCGTATTATGAAATATAATTGGAAATTTCAAAAATACTTTTAGATTTATTGAAAATTTGTGTCTCAAGTCCTTGATACAAAAATATCTATAACTGCTCCGGAAAATCAAAATTTATCATCAATTTCATAGGTTTATCAAACTTCTCAAATTTTTTCAATTTATAAAATAATATTCAACTCTAAAATCTTTCCTAATAAAATTATTTCCAATACAGTGAACTGTTTCAGTATTTCGAATACAGTCAACTTTCTGAAGAAAGTGTCTAATACAGTAAATTCTTGATTTGAGTTACTTTTATATAGTTTAATCCTAATAAAAATCTTCAAATGCGAGAAATCATCGTTTTAGTCCATCCAATAGAACGAACAAATCGCTTTTTGAGATAAAACAATGAAATATTTGAATTTGAAACTTAAAATTCCTGTTATTTCGATTTTGAAACATACATCCAGTATTTTCGAAGCATACAATTTTTGCAATTCGTCTTTTTTTTTAAAATTCATTCTAAAAATATTCGGATTTTTATTCAGATTCGAAAATTTCATACTCAGTAAAACTGTTTATTTGAAAGAATTTTTTCCGCTATAATTTTAATTTTTTATATCGGTGTTTTTTTATTCTCCGTTAATTTTCCATTTTTTGTAAACTATTTTTTATTCTCTGTGAAATTTATTCTCGTTCTCTCATTTCGATTGCATTTCCCATAATTTTCGAAATTTTTGAATTATCTTAAATCATGGACGGAATTTGACATTTTTAACACAATTTTGGAATTTTTCGTCATTTTACAGTTTCGCTGCTTTTTTTGATTGAGCTATTGGTTGTAATTATTATTCGATGTTTATGGGGTTTATGAGATTTATTCATTTATTTCATGCATTAATTTATATTAGATTTTAGATATTGGTTTTTTTTAAACTGAGAAAGATGTAACTAACAAATCATCGGTTTTCTACGATTTTTCCAATGCCGCCAGGAATTCGATTGAATTAACGATAAAATCTAAGAATAGAGATTTTTTTTTTTTTTCGATTGGAAATTAATTTGAAAAAAGGCTTTCAATTTTCCGGAAGATGAACATTTGTTCAAAACTCTCACACACAAAATTAATAGTAAGAAAGCATACAATATAAAAAATTCCAGATATAATTTATTTTCACGTTTACACTGCGAAAGCAGTGCTACCAAAAAGATAGATTAGACTGGTTCTTTACGGAGCTCATTGCCAACTCAAACTTGATACAAAGCGCGCTAAAATTCAGTTCATTTTTCAAATAAAGATAACGTTACGTAACGCTCACCTCCCCCCCCCCCAAGCGCGTTACGTAATATGTGAACGGCTCCTTAATAAAAAACAACGTAATACAAAAACTTTTTTTGTAGAGACACAAATTGTTCAGAATCCTCGGATGGAATCGAATTTCAAAGAGATGAGGACGACGAATCTGAAAAAACACAAGATCAAAGTTCGCAAGATAATTCCAGCCTCCCAGCGGCTGCACCTTCTGTGGAAGAGGTGCAAGTGATGTATATACAAATGGAATTTTGTGAGAAGAGTACCTTGAGGAGCGCCATTGATGCCAAGTTATACAAAGAAGAAAGCAAAATGTGGCGTTTGTTCAGCGAGCTGGTTGAAGGGTTGGCTCATATCCATCAAAAGGGAATGATTCACCGAGACTTGAAGCCGGCAAATATTTTCCTCGATAGCAATGGCCATGTGAAAATCGGTGATTTTGGCTTAGCGACCAGCCAAATTTTGTCCAACATTCCGCTGAATTCTGCTAACCCTTCGAGTGCTGGGGACTCTGAAAATCCTACTCAGGAAAGAGGTATTCTCAATTCTTGTGACATTTTTTTATTGCATAATTTACATCATCTGTGTATGTTGTAATGTTTTGTTATTCTTTTTTTAAAATTATGTCATTAATCTTGAGAAAAAAGTGTTTTCCTCAGGTTCGAACAACTTGTACAGCGACTTGAATTCCATGACGGGTGGTATAGGAACTGCTGCTTATCTGGCGCCTGAGTTGAACACGAAAAAGGACAAGACAATATACAACCAAAAGGTCGATATATACAGTCTTGGAGTCATTTTCTTCGAAATGTGTTATGGCCCACTATTAACAGGCATGGAAAGAGCCAAAGTTCTCGCGGAGTTGAGGTCGAAAGACATTGTCTTGCCGTCGGAAATGAATAAGGAAGTTAACCAACCCAAAGCGGAACTGTTACGGTGAGATTTTCTGTTTTCTTGATTTTGACCATATTTCAGATAAATGATCATGCGAGATTCGAAAGTTATGCATTATTTCTTTTACAGTTGGTTGCTGAACCACGACCCGAGCAAACGCCCAACGGCTCAAGAACTTTTGATCTCCGGCAAAATTCCTGCGACACAACTCGAGGATATCAAGGAAACAGTTTGCCAGACATTATCCAATCGACAGAGCACGGCATATGAGCATTTAGTGACTTCTTGTCTCTCGCAGAAAGTCACTACAGCAGAAGATGTGACATACGACATGGCCCTTTCAACTCGTGGAAAACGGAATACACTACATCCTCAGACTTTGCTGATCACAGAGAATGTTCGATCGCAAATCATAAAGATTTTCCGTAAACACGGAGCAACGGCGCTTTCGGTGCCACTACTGATGCCGAAAACTGATAGATTTTACAATCTCACAGATTCTTGCGTTTGGAACATGACACGTTCGGGGATTGTTGTATCTTTGCCTTACGATTTGGGCGTGCCTTTTGCCAGATACGTTGTTTGGAATGGTATTCAACATTTCCGGAGATACACGATTGAAAGGGTTTTCAGAGAGAAAAAGGTAGATTTTTAAGTTAGGAAATCAACTCGTTTTTGTGTTTCGAAAGAAAGTTTTCCTAGTTTCAACGTTTTTGTAAACTATTTTTTCTACGTTTTTTAATGTTGTTGACCACGTATCTTTATTGCGTGTATTTCGAAATATTATCGCACAATTCATGTTTTAATCACGAAAACCTTTGTTCCAAGCAATCTCATGTTGAAAATTGATTTTGATTATGACTAACTATTTTTTGTAAACGATTGCTTAATTCTAGGTCAAAGGTTTTATGCCTCAAGAACTTTATCAGTGCGCCTTCGACATTGTGAGTTTACAAGCCCACGACTTGATGATGGAAGCGGAATTGATATACATTGTTTGGGAAATTCGCAATGAAATTATTCAACTTCACGACAAAATCTTCACTGTGCGCCTCAATCACACATCGCTTTTAGAAGCGATTTTCATGTACTGCGAAATCGAACGCGACAAACGCAAAGATATACAGAAAATTTTGTTCGATGCCCAAAACGACAAATACTCCAAGTTTCAAGTGCAGACACATTTGACGAGTTTGTGTTTGACGGACCAGGCAATGAACAAACTCGCCAAGTTTTACGAAGCTGAAGGCAGCATCGAGCACATATCGGAGACTTTGAAGCAAATCACAAAGCGTCAGAATGAGGCTGCGATTTTGGCAAAAGAAGGATTGAGAGACTTGGAGACAGTCATTGAAAATCTTCAAACTCTGGACGTCAAGGTAAAAGATCTGTTCGAAATGTTCTCATTGTGTTTGTTTTTCAGATTTTGGTTTTTGGAAATTTGAAAATACTTTTTAATAACTTTGTGAAGTCTTTCCTTATATTTCGTCATCAAAACGAATTATAATGATCATTTTTTAATTTCTAGTGGTCGATCACTGTTTCGCCGTTGATGATACACAACAGCCATCTGCACAACGGGACGATTTTCCAGATCAGCAAGACCGAGCCCTTGAACAAATCTCATCGTCGAATACGCGCCGGCCAGGTCGTCGCGTCCGGGGGCCGATACGACGAGCTTATCGCCTCCTTCCGCGAGGTTCGCGAGGGCGCCGGATTTGAAGACACACAAAAACCGGAAGTTTACGGCGCCGGGGTGAACATATGCTTGGACAATCTTTTGGCCATCATCGATGACCCCGAGTCGGAGCCCCACGAAGACGAAAAATTCGACAACATCATAGACTGCGCTCTTTTTTGCGAGGAAGGTCCTAGGAGGTCTGAGCTGGTGGGATTCTACAAAAAACTTTGGTCGAGTGGGCTGAAAGTCACGGATGTCGGACTCCCTAACGTACAAGAGACACTCCAGTTTTGTAGGACGTACCGCATAAAAAACTTCATTGTCCTGAAAAACAGTGATCGCGAGAGCGTCGTAGTTTATTCCTGGAAATCTTGGGATAGGTAACAAAATTTACTGTACAAGGTTTTTAATGACAAATATCAGAATTCAACATTTTCTAAATTTTTTTTTTTTTTTTTTTTACATATTTGATATTTTTTGATTGGAAGTATCAAGTTTCCAAATCTTGAGTTGTATACAATTAAAATTTTTCGAATCTAATTTGCAAAGAAATTGACCACTTCTAATTTAACACTGTAAAAGTTTAAACGTCAGCTCAAAAGAATGCAGGTCAGAGACTTTTTATAATGGGATTCCTCGATTTACAAGTTTCCAAATGTTTGAATTTACATTTTCGAATCAACAGGTATCAAGAACGAAAAATCAGTGTTCAGGACTTTATGGAAAACAAGTACAAACTCCTGGACACCAGCCTGCCATCACTCAACCGCTCCGATAGCAAAACATCAGCAAACAGCGAAAGTTTGCCGACGAACATGCCTGTCAATGTCAACATCAATTTTCTATTGACAGACAGGGACAAGTTGTCGGGGAGCGGAAGGAGGCAATTCAAAATCACGATTTTAGCCCAGATGCAATCAACTTTGCAAAAAATTTGGAACAAGGTGCCCGTAGAAGTGATCGCTGTCTTTCTGGATAAAGCGGTTTTGAAGAAAATTTGTCTCGGCGTGGAGGTGGATGATGAGGAGCAAGAATTTCAAAAAAGCGTCCAAGAAATCATTGAAGAGTAAGTTAATAATAATTCCTTTCTAATAATATAGGACACTAGGTTAAAGTCAAAAATAGGACATGTCCTATTTCAATAGGTTACCCTGTCAGTACAGAATTTAATCATGAGTTTGATATTTTTTGTTACAGACATCCTCGACACAAAAAGGCAATCACAAATATTTGCGATGAAATGAAGAGGCTGCGAAGTGAAAAATCCCGTCCTGTTTTGGCGTTGTACAGTCTGCAAGACAGTCGGTATTTTCTGCTTATGTAATTCATTTTTTTACTCTTTCTACAGTTTTATTAAAAATTTACTTTTTTTAACGAATTAAGCTGTTTAATTAATTTTCACGAAATTAATATTTGCACTCAGTCAGACTTAGAAATGAAATTGAGGAAAAAAAAGATGTCATCAAAATTAGTTATTTCTATCAGTTTTTATTTTGCACGCTCATCATTCATTTATTCATACAGTACACGCAAAAACTAACATATCTACCCTAGTGATTATAGTTTGTAGAAAAAACCGTATAAAAATTTTGATAAGGCCGGTTTTATAAAAGTTTTATAAAATTTGCATTTTTTATAAAAAAAATTTTTGTATAAAAACTTTTTTTCTACATTTTTAAAAATACGCATGTATTTCTATAACCTTTTTTGGATCATTTTGCTAATGTATATACCATTTTTGTCAGTTCATGAGGCTCTAGCTCAAATTTCGTTTCGAAAGAAATTTAAAAATTGTTTGGAGGAATTAGGATTTGAACTTGCGACCTTTGCATTAGAAATCCGATAGTAAACTTTCTTGTCCATCAAATCTATGCCAATTTGGATGCTTATTTTCAATTTCAGTCGAAGAATTTTCAAATCCTATAAAATCACATGTGTTAACGTTTTGTAATTGCTAAAAAACTTTAACATGATTTTCTACTCCCTTGTGTAATAAAAACTTATGAAATATTACTATAAGAGAAATTCCTTATATCAGGAAAATTTTTTTTATAAAAATATGAAACTTCTTATACAAATCGAGGAGTTTTTATAAAAATGAAGGTTTTATAAGAAAATTTATATGAAATTTTGACAGATTTTATAAAAAAAATTTTTTTTCTATAAAGTTGTTATAAAACCACTTTATAAAGATCGAAAACTTTATATAACTTTTATAAAATCGAACTTATAAAAAAAACGAATTCTTATAAATAATTCGCTGATTTTATAAAAATTTGGCCTGTTTTTATAAAAACTGGAATCACTAGGGTAGTTTTCTTCAAAAACGAGTTTGGAGCTCAACAAACTATAAAATATGGCAGTATAAAAAACATTCTTATAATGTCTAAAAAACTCAAGTGCCTATCGAGTACTTTTCGTAATTATCAAATCAAAGGGAACATTTTGCTTCACGGTATTAATCCCATGTCTTTAGCCATGCCATGAAAAATGCTGTTCTGTTTGTGGAGCAATGCTTCCGGTCGATCGTATTCGATGATTCGTCCTTTATCCAAAACAATGACACTGGAAGTACAAATTTAAATGTTGAATCATCCTACAAATGCATGAAAAGGTACAATTTTTATAGTTAATTACCTGTCGGCATCTATGATTGTGTTAATACGATGAGCAATCGTCAAAACTGTGCAATCTTCAAATTCTTTTCTGATTGTTTTTTGAATCAAATCATCAGTTTCCAAATCTACTGCTCCGGTTGCTTCGTCCAGAATCAAAATGTTGGTTTTTTTCAGCAGAGCACGTGCGAGACAAATCAGTTGTCTCTGACCAACGCTCAAATTTTCGCCCTCTTCTGTTATTTCGTATAGAATTTTTCCTGGCAAATCTGAAATCATTTCCGAATTCAAATTCTGCTGGAGCCTTTCCTCTTGATGCGCTTAAAAATTCGATTTCCACCACCCCACGTAACTCATTTTTCGAGAACTCACTTTCGACGTAAATCTTGAGATGGGCCAGTGAAACCGCTTTCCAAATCTCCTCGTCACTGTATTGCTCGAAAGGATC
Source organism: Platygaster equestris (assembly GCA_030522785.1). Taxonomy (NCBI): domain Eukaryota; kingdom Metazoa; phylum Arthropoda; class Insecta; order Hymenoptera; family Platygastridae; genus Platygaster; species Platygaster equestris. The sequence continues at coordinate 6,934 of JAPYZK010003143.1, read as the reverse complement.
CAAATTGAACCTCAAAGTTCCAGAAAAAAGAACTGGATCTTGAGGAATGATGGTGATTTTCGATCTTAGAGCGTGAAGTCCAATCGTCGAAATGTCAACACCATCGATGAAAATCGCTCCGGAAGTAGCTTCAACAATTCGGAAAAGCGAAAGCGTCAATGACGACTTTCCAGCACCGGTTCTTCCAACGATTCCTGTAATAATGTCCCAATGGATCAAAAATCATACGGGAACCCATATAAATTCGATTAAATTTCGTTTATCTTCATTAGCGAGCTCCTATTGGTCATAGAAATGTTCGATAGGGGCATACCAATTTTCTCGCCACTTTGAACGACGAAATTCAGCTTGTTGAGAGCAGGATCTAACCCTTCTCTATAGCACAGCGTGTAATCACGAAATTCGATGCAACCTGTCCAAGGCCATTCTTTCGGTGGATCCTTTTCCTTGATTTCCCAGGCTGCTTCTTGCGGGGTTTCTTCAGAGTATTCTTTAACTCTTTCAACTGCAACTATGTTCGTTTCTAATTCTGAAGTGTCCACGACGAACCAAGTCAAGAAATGAGTGATCTAGAAAAATTCACCTTGAAATGAGTTTCACTGATTTTAGAGGTTTCTGATGATTTCTAAAAATTATGTACTTGTAAAGCGTAATTCAAGGCCAGTCCCACGACACCTTCGCTCAAAGTTCCCCGTCCCAAAACTGCGAACACCGTCGTGGAAAAGATGATAAAGCTTCCGAGTATTTCCAACAGCATTTTTATCCATCTACAACAAAATCCCCGAATTGTTCGCACATGACACTCTTACTCGTGAGTAAACGAAAAATTCTTTACCTGTTTGCTACTTGGCTGGCATAGAAATTGGTTTGACTAGCATCGATCCTTTTTTCGGATTCTTGGATAAATCTGTCTTCAACTTTGTATGCTCGAAGAATCGGAATTCCTGAGAAAAAATTCAGTTTTATAAACGATACGGAATAAATAGATGTGAATGATCACAATTCATCTGGCACCTGTAATAGATTCCCCAAAATGTGAGTTCAGGGGCGATTTCGATGATGATTCCAATCTTTTCAGCTGTCGCGATGTTTTAACGTAGAAAACGAGTATGAAGTAATAAAAGACTGCTAGGGGTATCATCACGGTCGTAAATAATGGCATTGAACCAACGATGACTATGAATACAGAGATTACCTGTAAAATGAGTACACATGATGTATTATTTACTGTGATGTCATATTTAAGGGTGGAGAGTCGAGCTCTAGTAACTCTTAATCTTCAAAGGTTCAAAGTTACGAGGGAGATGTAATTCCCATCGCAGCCGTTAAACGCTCTCAATTTTTCATTTGAAGACGATTGGAAACAAACCGCGATCAAAAGGGCTTTCCAAAATCTAAAATTGCGTGGAACTATGCTGTCTATGATGTAAACATCATTCACGAGTCGATTCAGAACACGACCAATCGGTGTTCTGTCGAAAAACGTCATGGAACATCGCATGATTCTTTTCATCACGACGTCGAACAGTTTTTGGGAAGCTTTTATCATCCCTTTCGCTGACACGAGAACCGTGCAGTACATTACGATTCCTGTGAATGTTAGATTCATTTTAAAATTGCGGTACAGGAAACTTCTATTTATCTAAACCATTTCGCGATGTAAACATTCGTTTAGCTAAAATCAGGGGGAATCCCCGCCACTGCAAGATTTCTCGAAATGATCGCTCATTGGCTGTCACTTTAAAAGAAGGGCGCAAAAAATATGTTCTCCAATCACATTCCTCGGGTCTGTTTTCACTTGAAAGTAATGGAGGGAACAGGGGAAGCTCAAGTTTAGATAAATGAGTAAAAATCGTTTAGATAAACGAGAGTTTAAATAAATCTAAGTTTCCTGTATATTATTAAAAAGCTCAATTATGAAGCTTTTTGTATATTATTCTTCGCTAAAATGATGTAAATTATTTTTAACAAGGTTATCTGACCTTGCCCAAAAACGAGAATCGCGTATACACCCAAGGCCGTTTCTTGCGATAAACCTTCACTCGTTGTCACGTTTTGTGCGGTTTTATTTCCTTTTGTCCATTTTGTAATCCAAACTTGAGAACCAGTCATCAACGCTCGTGTAAAAACGTTTAGTATGACTGATAATATAACTACCCCCCATCCAACGGATTTCAGATAGTACGAGTAAACGTTCCATTTGACCTGTGGAAAATTCAGTGCATTAGATGAATAGATGTAAATAGAATACACTTGTAACCTACAAGGTCACATTATAACTATTCAGGGAATTTGTAAGGTATTTATAATGTGCCTTATAAGGAATTAATACAACGTTTGTAACCTACACTTCCAATTTCCGTTTTTTCGGCCTCAATGAGATTTTCCCCAATTTTTTGTTTCGCTTCTTTGTCTCTGCTCATTCGCCTCGAAGATCGTTGACTGATCAAAGAAAGCTTTCTGTATAAATATTTTACAGTATAGCGAATTTATAATTTCAGATTGTTCAAAAATGATGACTTGAATATTGTGTACTGACCTGAATTCGTTGACAGTGATGGGAGACTTCGTTCGTTCTGCTTCCTTCTTCGAGGTATCCAAATTTTGTTTGATCTCTTTCAATTCTTCATCGGTAATGTCTTCTTTCGCAGCTGAGATGATTAATGGTATTATTTACCAGTAGAACAATCGATATATTTTTATACAGACTTCATAAAATTTATGTAATTAGAGTACGTAAAAAATACCCAAAAGAAGATGCTGATTCAAAAAATCGGCGAATGCGCCCTTTTTTTCTAAAAGTCCATTCAACGTGTCCGATTCTGAAATCTCTCCATTTTTCATGACCACGATGTTATCAACTTGTGGCAAAAACGCTAAACTGTGCGTCACGAAAAGTCGGGTCTTTTGTTTCAAAATGCCTTCGGGGCCGATAAGTTTGTCGAAAATGTTTTTCGCCACGTGGAAATCGACAGCGCTCAAGGGATCGTCTAGTAGATAAATGTCGGAGTCATTGTAGGCAGCTCGTGCCAAAGCGATTCTTTGTTTTTGGCCTCCGGAAAGGTTTGTCCCTTTGTCGCCGATTTCCGTTCGATCTCCGGCAGGAAGCAATTCCAAATCCGCTTTCAGTTCACAAGCTTCGGAAAATGAATAAATATGTGTATACGATTACGAGATTTACAGGATGCGATACAAAAAATGATGAAAAACCAATCGACGCATGCATATTTTTTACGTTTTACCTTCGATTACTTTCTCGTACAGGACTTTGTTGAATTTTTTGCCAAAAAGTATGTTGTTCTTGATGCTCATGCTCTGAATCCATGCGGCTTGCGAGACGTAAGCGATCGTTCCCTGCGTAAATACTATTTTTTGAATAAAGAATAGCTCTTCTGAACGCTGTTTTTGGTAATAGAGTTGTATTCAGAGTTGTTTGGGAATTTATTATTTTATTCGGAAGTTTAACTTTTTTTTACGAAGAATGAAAAATTGATTTTATTTCTCTTTCGTGAATTGGAGCAAACCTCACATTTGTTGAAAATTCTGTTTTTCATTTTGATTGAATAATGGAAAAATGTTCACGTACTTGAGTATTCATTTTACCACTCGTTTTTTGCATCTCCCCCAATACTGCATGTATCAAAGAGCTTTTTCCTGAACCCACGTTTCCAACAATTGCAACAAGTTGACTTGGTTTTATTTTTATACTGATACTACGTAATGTAGGCAATTTCATTCTGTCCGAGTCCCAAGTAAATGAGGCATTTTCGGCAACGACGGGGTGTTCTATAAAAATTAAATTTTCACGCTTAAATTTAAATTCGTTGATTTATTTTTCATTTAATTCAGCGCTGCTTACTTTCAGTTAGATTGTGGTGTGCGTTGTTGGTGTCGAGCTCTTCCGAATTGAGGAATTTATTTATACGTTTCAATGAAACAGTCAACTGTAAAACTCACAATGTGTATAATTATTTAAAAACATTGTTTTGATTTAAGAATAAAGAAGCTATTTTTTACCTCGATTAAATTGAGCACTGTCCTGGGAAGCATGAAAAACGGATTCCTCATAATATTGAAGTAATTCAAGGACACAAAAGCTTTAGAGCTGTCGAGGACATTGTTTTTATCGCTCAAGATAAAAGTTGCAAACGCTGCGAGAGAAACCTAAAAATCCAAATTCTATTCACAATTTTCAATATTTTCCGAATTTTTGCAAAAATTGGAAAAGGTTTTCAATATTCCAAAACTTCGTTAAGTCTTACATTTTCAAAGTTCGAAAATTCAGTTTCAGAAATTTTTTGCATTTTCTCTATTAAAACAAAAATTTTCCATATCAAAAATTTCAGAAAATTTCCCGCCCTTTTAAAAATCCAAACATCGTTCAGAATTCAAAAGTCGCTACATTTTCAAAAATTTTCCAAATCATTACAACAGTGAGCTTTTTTCGCAACAGTAAAAAAAAATCTCAAATAATTACAAAAAAAGGCGTGCAAAACGCGACGAACATAATTCCCGCGTGAAGATAAGCAGCGTCTTTCATAGCTTGTATCTCTTCATCCCTGTACTCGAGGATTTGTTTTTCGAACGATTCTTCCCAGGCAAAAAGTTTGATGACTTTGATGCCGCTTACAGTTTCGTTGATGAGCTTCATTCTTTTGTCTTTGTACTCCATCTGCTTCTTTTGCAATACTCGGTTTTTCTCGACGAGGTACGTGTTCATTATCAGCATGACTATCATCACAATTAGACTGGCCAGAGTAGGATAGGGGCCTAGGATTCCTGATAAAAAATACAGAGCTAGGCCAACTTGGATGGGAGCTGACCAGATAGTGTTGACGAAAATGTTTTCCACGAATTTCTGGCAATCGACTGTAATGAGCGTAACGATTTTTCCGACTGTAAATTCTCTCCTCGCGGCGTTGGATAATCGCAGGGATTTCTTATACATTGTTGCAATGAGAGCGGTTTGAAATCGTAGAGCGACTAGGAAAACTAGGTAATCATGTCGCGAGAGTAAAAAATTGTGTGTCAAGCCGACGATGAGAAAAGCGAGGGCGTAGATGTACCCGCGCCAGAGTGGCTCGTCGTTGGATGTGAATTCGATGAGAAGTCTGAAAAATTTAGGATACGAAAATTGATAATAGTGTATTACGCTACAAGTTGAAAAATCGTGCTTTTCCGACGTGTGGATCATTTTAATATCGCCGTCGTACAGTCATGTTGCCATCAGTTCAAATTATTTTCTTTTGTTTCTCATATTTTTAAAAAAATAAGGATTCGTTTAAAAAAACTATACTCACTTCAGAATTTTCGGGTTCAAAAATTGCACAAGATCGACAATCAATTTAAGTACTTCGGCAAACGCGAAAGTCCAACCGAAAGCTCGGCAAAGAGGCCACAAAACCGAAAGTCTTTCTCCTTTGGACTTGGAATGATTGATTTTTATTTGGCCGGAAAATTTGCGGAAAATCACTTTAGCGTGTGGAAAGCTGAAAAATATCGTCACGAAGTACTGTCAAGATTTTCATCTAGAATAATTAACTTTGATTTACTTCGTATTGAAGTCTTACGTTTTGCATTTTTCTACGCAATTCAACCAATATTTTTCGAATCTGGGAACGACTTCTTTGCAGGAATTTTCAGTGCCTATAGACCACAAATTTGTTATTGGACTTTTCGCTCCTTTCCACACCAAAGGCGTGAACCATGAAAAAGTGAGTTGCGAAGGAAACGACGAGGTTTGTTCTGGGCATGGTTTCGTGACCTGAATTTAACAACCATGAAAATTATTTATGATTCGTGAGCAGTAATAAAAGCTTAATTGATATTATTACCAGAAGTTTTTCTGAAATTTGTGGATCTATATCAGCGAAGAAATTGACAAAAAATATCGCGATTATCGCGGCGTAATAAGTGCAGTAGGATACGAATTCGTAGGATGTTTTCTCGATCTACGAAATAAAAAATGTCAGTAATTATTTTCATATATGCAGTTCTGAAAAAAAATTATAAGGTGCTTACATCATTTATGAAAATGCTTCGAAATTGCACACTCCCACAACAGACTTGAAGAAGCCAGAAAAGAAAAAGTACTCCCGAACTCCATACTCCGTATTTTTTATTTGTACAGAGCAATAATAAGGCCAAGGTCTGCAATAGAAATTTGGACATTTTCAAACATTTTTTCACATCATAAAAGTTTTTCAAACAATTCATTATTAGCAAATTCAATTGATTATATTCTCAATTTTCATCGATCATTCAACTTTTTTCCGGCCATTTTTTGATCCCGCCAAGTTTGCAGCACTGATTTTGTGCACTATACCGTAAGTATATCTATAGCTATCGCGGAGTTTTTAACGGTTTTCTCTCTCGAATGGCACCGGGGTTCGCGCGCGTCTTCGCGTTTCGGAGAAAAATGCGAGTTTGAGAGGGCGCGATGAAAACAAACTCAGTTCCTTTGTGTCACCTTTCGTTTTCTGTAATAATTTCGTCGCCGGTGTCGCGTGATAATGTGAAAAGTGTCAGTCAGTGTCAGTCGTACATACGGTTTTGATCGTCGACAATTTTCCTTTTCATTTTCATTCGTTTTTGGGGATCGTGCGTGTCGCATGTGCCAATCGAAGTGTTCATGTCGTGATTACATAAGTGTCATTAGGATTATCAGTGGATTAAAGGATTAGCGGAACTGGCATGGGATTACTCGCTCGGGGCCGGAGTCAAAACATCAACAACAACACAACAAGGTTCGGATTCCACAGGCAAGGCATTTTGTGGAGGAGAAAAGGTCGGTGCTAAGGTGGGATCCGAGTTGAGCAGAAAACAGGGAGCAGGAAAAAACGGAGGTGTCGGTCGAACTCGACCCCCTCGGTGGGTCCGACTCGCCGGAAAAATGATTAATGATAGGATGAAGTTTAAAAATCTTAGAATTTCG
>JAPYZK010003142.1:0-12572 GCA_030522785.1 Platygaster equestris | reverse complement strand
CAAGAATTATGAAAATATTGCACATTTTCAGAATTTTCCAAACTTTTACAAGTTTCTCAAATTTACGGAAATTTTGAAATCCTCGAAATTTTCGAAATCTCAGTAACTTCCAAAATCCTCAAAATACTTCAAACTCTAAAAATTCTCAAAACTCTGAAAAATCCTAAAATGTTAAAAGTATTCCAAATTACTGAGTTTCTCAAAATGTTATGAAGTCGTAAAATTTCCGTCATACCAAGAATTATAAAAATATTGTGAAATTTCCGAATTTTAAATCTTTTTTCAACTTTGAAATGTACAAAATTTTTGAAGATTCGAAAATCGTCAAACTTCTAAAACTTGTAAGATTCTCGAAATCCTTCAAGCTCTAAAAATCCCCAAAATTCTTGAAAATCTTAAAACTTTCAGAATGTTAAAAATTATTAAGTTTCTCGAAAACTTCGACACTTGTGAAAATCAGTATTGTTTTATTATTTTCTTCGAAATATACTTCTTCGCTATGTACTAGATTTCTAAAATTTTTCAGAATTCATGATTAGAAATTTATCGAAAAAAAAAAAAAAGAATCATCCAAGATTTTATCTACACAAATTTAATCAATTACGAGTATCCATAACAAATTGTTCCCTATTATTAGTCGAATCTTGTCAGTTTCCAAATTTTATTACCTTATCGTAGAATTGGTTCTAAGCTAATAAAATCGGAAAAGACAGAGAAAATTCAAAGAATTCACTTCAAAAATCCACTCAAAGATGAATAAAACCATATTATGCAGAACAAACAATATGAATTCAAAAAAATTCGGAAACAGAAGAAACTGAAAATTAAACTGAGAAAATTCGAAATTTAAAAAACCGGAGACATTCGAATTCGGATGTGAAAATCACAAAAACTCAAGATGCAAGATTAAGTTATGAATGACGACTCAAAATTTAAGAATATTATATAAATTGTTCTCTTTTCGTAGTGAAAATAATTCGGTGAAAATTAATTTATCAAGTAGCTACAATATTCAGCGTGGAGTTTATGAAAAAATCTCATATATGTGTACATGCAAAGTACTATCACTGTGAACGAGAAGCAGTTCAGGGTCGGAGATGCTGCACGCTCTCGAAAGCGAGTTGATATACGGCGAATTGAATCGTCCTTTTTACCAGGGGAATACATATACTTTCAGATAAGAATCTCTCGCGCTATCGCCGTGTATCTCTCCACGAAAGCGCGACTACAGTAGCTACCGGAGAAAAAAGGAATAGGCAAGCCTTGTCCTTGCACCCTATTTACGCACAGTTACATTACTGCAGTGCTGGAACCGCAGTATCACTCTTGGGGACAATTGATCTAGCGACAAATGAAAAAAAAAATCATCAAGTTCTTAACTTTCCAAACTACTTGTGAAATTTTCTGTGCACGGTCAACCGAGGATGTAGCCAGAAATTTTGTTCAGGGGGGGCTGAGGGGATTTTTACTCGAAATTGATTTAACGAGTTCGAAAAGTTGAGTTTTCTTATGAAATTGTGAAAATTTCCTGAATTCTCAGAATTATTAACACTTTTGAAATCTCTGGAGATTTCGAAATTTTTGGAATTCTTGAAATTTTCGAAATTTTGTAGAGTTTTGACATTCTTAAAATACACCAAACTTTGAGAATTAGCGAAATTGTTGAAAATGTTGGAATGTTTAAAATATTCGAAATTATCAAGTTTCTCGAAGTATCAGAAATTCGTAGGATTTTCGGAATTGTCATAATTATAGAAGTTATTTTTCAGAATTCTCAAAACTTGTTCAAATTTCGGAAACATAAAAAATTTGCGAAATACTGAAATTTTTGAAAATTCCGAAAAGTTTAAAAATTTTGAAAATCATTTTAACTTTAAAATTCTTCAAAATAGGCGAAAACTTTGAAAATTCGCGAAATCGTTGAAAATCTTGGAATTTTAAAAATATGTATTTAAAATTATCAAGTTTCTCAAAGAAATTCCTTAAATTTTTGAAATGGTCATAATTATTAAAGTAATTTTTTAGAATTTCCAAAACTTGTTCACATTTCTGAAATATCCAAAATTTGCCAAATTCTTAAGTTTTTGAAAATTCCAAAAAGTTTAATAATTTTGAAAATCCTCTACACTTTAAAATTCTTCAAAATAGGCGAAAACTTTTAAAATTCGCGAAATTGTTAAAAATTTTGGAATTTTCAAAATATGTATTCAAAATTATCAAGTTTCTCAGAGTTTCAGAAATTCCTTAAATTTTTGAAATCGTCATAATTATGAAAATAATTTTTCAAAATTTCCAAAACTTGTTCAAATTTCTGAAATATCCAAAATTTGCCAAATTCTGAAATTTTTAAAAATTACAAGAAGTTTCAAAATTTTGAAAAAATCCTCTAAACTTTAAAATTCTTCAAAATAAGGGAAAACTTTGAAAATTCGCGAAATTGTTTAAAATCTTGGAATTTTAAAAATATGTATTCAAAATTATCAAGTTTCTCAGAGTTTCAGAAATTCCTCAAATTTTTGAAATCGTCATAATTATGCAAGTAATTTTTCAGAATTTTAAAAACTTGTTTAAATTTCTGAAATGTCCAAAATTCGCAAAATTCTGAAATGTTTGGAAATTCCAAGAAGTCTCAAATGTTTCGAAATCCTCTAAACTTTAAAATTCTTCAAAATAGTCGAAAATGTTGACAATATGTTAAAAATGTTCCAACTAAACAAAAGTTTTTTTGAAATTTTAGAAATTGATAAAATTTTCGAAATTCCAAGAATTACGAAAACTGTGTCAATTCTCGAGATTTTTGAAACTTTTTTGAATCTCTGAAATTTCTAAAATTTTTGGAATTCTGCAAATTTTCGGAATACTAATAACTTTCGAAATTTTCTGAATTATTGGAAATCTTTAAATGTTCCAAATTGTCAAGTTTCTCGAAACTTGGAGAATTCGTAAAATTTCCGTAATATCAAGAATTATAACAATATTCCAAATTTTCAGAATTTTCGAAACTTTCACAAATCTCTGAAATTTACAGAAATTTTGAAATTCTCGAAATTTTTGACATTCCAGTAACTCCCAAAATCCTCAAAATACTTCAAACTTCGAAAATTCTCAAAATTGTGGAAAATCTTAAAATATCAAAAGTATTCCAAATTATTTAGTTTCTCAAAATGTTATGACTCCGTACAATTTCCGTAATACCAAAAATTATACAAATATTGTGAAATTTAAAAATTTTCAAAACTTTTTACAACTTTGAAGTTAAAAAAAATTTTGAAGTTTCGAAAATTGTCGAAATTTCAAAGACCTGTAAAATTCTCGAAATCCTCCAAACTCTGAAAAGTCCCAAAATTGATGAAAATCTTAAAATTTTCAGAATGTCAAAAATTATCAAATTTCTCGAAAACTTCGACACTTGTTAAAATCAGTATTATTCTACTATCCTTTTCAAAATATACTTTTTCTCAATCTGCTACATTTTCCAAATTTTCCAGAATTTCGGAGGGGGTTTCAGCCCCCTCCACCCCTCCTTGGCTACAATCCACAGTAATTTGCAAGACTCCTAAAAGATTGTATATTATTTTTTGAATTCTGTAATTCATATCTTCATCTTATACATCCAATACCAAATGAAATTCAAGAAACTAAAAATATATCATTAATCAAAAACGATTTTTTATATAAATATGCATTCGATTGTTTCGTAATAATCCCCGATTTTTTTTTTCTTTTTTTTATTGCGGTCTATTCCACTTTTCAACATTTTATTTCTTTTTTAAATGAAAAATGAAAAACTTATAACGCACGTTTCTGAAGTGTTTCATCAAAAAAAATTGCATTTGCATATTTCATGATCAAGACGGTAATATTTGGTGGAACGCGTACTGGTTTTACGCGGTTGAGCGTGAATGTCGTGACATGTACCGCGAGTCTATTGACAAGTTGAACGTCAAGTCAAATATGCGTACGCGTAATGACTACTACGGAGCTCTTTTCACCGCGGCATTTTATACGGCGCTCTTTGCAAAGCGACGATGTCGTCTTATTGTAATTATCCTTCTCTTTACGCGTCTCTATCCATTCGTGTGCTGCTTGCGATTTGCATTATTTCTCGGACTAAATATAATTTCACAATTGTCGATCTCTCGAGCAATAATGAATTCAGTGTTTTTCGAAAAATGTCTGTCTGCGAGAAATTAGTTAGTTTTGAAGGTTATTGCAAATAATTGTGAAAGATTTCTTGAGATGAGATTCGAACTGTTATAAGTAAAATCATTTTTCATCATTCAACGCATTTTTATAGTTGTGCAGGTACTTGAATATCTGGAAAATACGGATTCAATTGATTCGTTTTATTTCACTTTTTTCGAGTTTTGGATTTTATCACCCTAGTGATTGTAGTTTTTATAGAAACAGGCAAAATTTTTATAAAATTAGTGAATTGAATATGAACATTATTTTTTTTTTAAGGTCGATTTTATTAAAGTTTGATAAAATTTTCGATTTTTGTAAAGTGGTTACATAAAAACTTTATAAAAATAACTTTTTTTATAAAATCTGTCAAAATTGTTGAATCTTTGTCAAATCTTCGAATTTTTCGGATTTTGAATTCTGAAAGTTGGCGATCTTCAATTATGAATTTTTTAGATTTTATTGTTTCAGTATAGTGAAATATATATAATGAATTTGAAAGTTTCCGAACGAAAAATGTCTTTCGAAGGTAAATCTCGAACCTTAAGAAATGGAATTTTCAAGGTTTTGAATTCTAAAATCACAAATCATAAATCCGAAGTTCGCAAAAATATTTGAAAGTTGCAAAATGTAAAATTCGTTTATACTCGATATTTCCAAAATCGAAATTCTTACATTTCACATGTAAAATGAAATTTTGGGGATTCGAAATTCTCGAAATAACAAATTTTGAATTATTCAAAATTCCACTATTTTAAAGAAGTGTTACAGTTTCAGAATTTTCAGTTTGTTCAATCTTGAAATGTTTGGATTTGGAGATTCAAACATTTGAATCTAGAATTTTCGGGAGTATGAATCGTCAAAATTACGATATAATTTTGAATCTTGATTTTCACCGAATTTTCTAATCTTCGAAAACATATGGAAAAGTTTTCCAACCTAAGATATGTTTTATCTTAAAATTTTTGAAGTTCGAATTAATTAGAATTATATATCGAATGTTATATCATAACAAAATATTCAATATATCGAGATTCTGAATTATCTTCATTCTAAAATTGAAACTCCAAATGGAGCGAAATTTCTCTTTCTTAGCAAGTTATTTTAAAGTTCAAATTTTTTTGAACAAAATCACTTAAATTCACTAGATCTTAAAATTCCAGAAATTGAAAGTTTAAAATTTAAAATTTGGAATTCCGGAAATTCTGGATTATAGGTACAAATTTTGCAATTCGAAAGAGTAATTTCTCAAATCTTCTTCTTTTTTCAAATATGATTACAATACACAAAAATTAAAAAATCGATAAGTTTATACACTACAAAACTGGAATCTATGAATTAAAATTCTAAAATAAGTAAATACACACACAAATGATATCAAACTACAAAATTTTACACTTCAAAAAAAAAGGAAATTCTGTTTTCAGAATTTCCGCATTTCATCATAAACTCAAACCGTTTCCATACAGCTTTTCAATCCAAAAATATTGTTCCCTATTCCCACACTCCTAAACTTCGAATCTGCAAAATTTTCAAACTTCGAAAATGTCAGACTTCAAAAATTCCAAAAACCCATATTTTTCTGGATAATAATTCAAATATTTCGTCATTCCCGCATCATACTGAATTAAATCAATCAATTAATTAAAGCCAAATTGAAAAATTTTAATTTCGACACAACAAAAACCCTCTAACTCTGAATCGTAAAGTGAGCCTAAATATGTAAATGAAGTCCCACTCATATTATACTAATGAAAAACCATTATTCGCTTTTTCCAAAATTTCGTCAAGGAACCAAACCCCTCCAGGATTGAATCCCAGATCCGCCACTGAGCGAACATTTTCGCTTTGGGAGCAAGTTACGTTCGTATGGGGGGGGGGGGGGGAGGGGTAAATAATAAAGGAAGTAAAGAAATGGCCAGGAGGGGGAGGGGGCAAATTGAAGCAGCAGCAGCAGCAGGGGTCGAAGTCGTTTACCTGTGGCCCACCGCCAACGATCGACTGATAAGCCGACTGGAAGACGCTGCCCAACTGCGTGAGCCCGTCGTCCTCCAACTGGTACATGATTTCAGGCGAGCCGTTGTTGTTGTTTCCCATGAGCTTCTCCGTGTTGACGATGTCCCGGAGCACGGCGTTCGACTGCATCATCCTCACATCCAGCCCGGCGAACAACCGTCGTCGTCAAAGGGCCGCGGCCGCGGCGATCAACTTTGATTCCCCCGCAAACGAAAGTAAAGAAAAAGAAAAAAGAAAAAAAGAGGGACCGACCGAGGGGGGGCCAGTCGCCTGGGGGGCCGAATATCAAATAATCCCCCGCATTTTCCAGCGGAAAAAAAAGAGGAGCGAGCCCGCGACCTTGCCTCCGCGCGCTATCGATTCGGACGCCGAGTTTTCACTCTCCGCGACGCACTGCCCAGCAGCGCCGACACCAAGCACAAGACACACTGGCAACGATGGAAAATGAATAAATCCCTCAACAGCACTGTTATTTTCTCAAAGTCGACGGTTGAACTCGCGAATACGGAGACAGAGACCGCGGGGTCACACACTGCGCGATCGACTCGCAACTGAGGGGGTTCGGTGGGGTTCGGGCAGCGCCGCTCGAGTTTCCCCCACTCCGGCGGCCGCCCGGATCTCCCACCGCGGCCATTTTCTTCCCTGCTTCCCCTCGAACGGCCGAGGACGGGAGCTCGGCAACCCCTCGTTTTATTCCGAGTGATTCGGAGATTCTTCTCTATTCGGTTCGGGGGGCCCGTTTTTGCCGTACAACACGACCGACGACGGCGACGACTGCTACTACTGTCCGGGCGAAAAACGTTGGCCCACTTGTTGAGCTGAGCGACGAGACTCTCGCGGCTCGGAAGTCTCGGATGCGACGAGTTTTCGGGTAACCGGAGAAGAAGGACCAAGACGACGGGCACAGCGGAAGGCGAGGAGGACTCGCATTGGTGGAGGATGCGGAAATCGAGAGACCACAGGAAGAGAGCGTAACCGGAGCGAGTCATTGCGTTTATTGACGAGTTTCTTGGCCTCGCCAATCTCGGCATCGAAAATGGAATAGCGTAGAGAATACGAGAAGAATACGAAAATACGGCGGGGGTAGGGTTGTTTCGTCTTCGGGTTTCGGGGTGCGATCTTCGGGCTCAGGGTTTGAGCGAAAAACAGTGTTCCCATGGCAGTACAACGGAAAGCTTATGCTTGTCACTTAGTGACGCTTACTGCTTACGGATACAACTCTCACATCGGTTTTCTTTGCAAAATAGGGAATGTTCATACGTTTCACTTCTGAAATAACAAGCTCGAAGAATTTCTATAAGTTCGAGAAGATTTAAATACATTTTTAATGAAAATAACTTATTTTATACAAATGAATAAAAAAATCATATCACAATCAATGCTTTGAATTGTCGAATTAATTTTGAAATCGAAGTCTGCAGTAGACATTATGCAAAACATAAAAATAATGAGACATAAGAAATAATCAATGGATATTAATATATAATATATAATGATATATGTAGAATATTATATATATATAAAATATAATATATAAATGTGTAATTATTAATAGAGAAATAAACATAAGAAATAATTAATTATTATAAGAATTATTAATATATTAATTATTAATCAGAAATTACCGCGTTTACCTCTCAGAATTATGATAATTTTTCACAACCTGCAACATTTTTTCAAGTCTATGCATTTTTTAAAAATTTTCAATTTTTCATAATTACAATATTTGTTGAAATATTAAAAATTTCAGAAAATTTTACAATGTCGATGATTGCAAAAATGTTCTAAATTTTTCAGATTTTCGTAAATAATTTCACGAATTTCAGAAACTGGAAATTTTTCTGATTTTAGTCATTGAAAAGTCTCAAAAATATGAATATTTCCAGAATTATGATAATTTTTCACAATCTGCAACATTTTCTTCAGTCTATGCATTTTTTGAAAATTTTCAATTTTCTATAATTACAATATATGTTGAAATTTCAAAAATTTCAGAAAATTTTACACTGTCGATGATTACAAAAATGTTCCAAACTTTTCGGATTTTCGCAAATAATTTCATGAATTTCAAAAACTGCGAATTTTTCTGATCTAATAGTTTCGAAAATGTTGTAAATTTGCATTGTATCGAACATTAAAAAAATTATATGAATTCTAAAAATTGCCGAATTTCCACAAATTCTACAATTTTCATCATTCTCAAATTGTGATAATATTTCTCAATTTTCAGAAATTACATATTTCCGAATTGTTATTGGCGAATAAATTGTACTTTTAATGACTGTGTAATTTTCGATCATTCTGAAAATGCTGATAATTCTGAAAAATTTTGGAATGAAAAAAAATTCCGAAGGATTAGGAAATATCGGGTTGTTTTCACATTTATAAAACAGTGTTGTTTTCGAAAATCGTGAGAATCTCACAAATTTAAACACATCGAACAAGTTTTCTATAATTCTGGTCATTTTCTAAATTTCCACATTTTTCGAATTTTTCGATAATTTCAGTTCACGAAAATTCATAGAATTTTAAAAGATCCAAAAATTCCGAATTAGAAGAAAAGTAGCGATTGAAAATGTCGGTCATTTTGATGACTTGAATTTTGTTAACAGTTTCAAAAATCTGAAAATTCCAGAAAACCCGAAAACCTTCCCCCCCCCCCCCCCCCGTCTTTTGGGACCTTCGGGTGAGCGTCGTACTCGAGGTGGCAACCCTAGCCGGGGTGTAGGTGAAAAATGAGGGACTCACTCGGACGACACGGTGGTGCGGGGAAATCGGGGGAATAAATGAGGGGGCAAGCAAACCACAAGTTGTGTGTGTGCGCGATGTTGCATGGTGATCGAGAGGATCGATCGGCTCTGGATCGAGAGGATCTTGGAGAAATTCCGGTCGGGGGTAACGGCCGCGATCAAAAGGAACACATGGGCATTGGGCTGGGGAAGAGCAGGAGCCTTGGGATAATATCTCGGTCTGGACCGAAGGGATTCAAGGGACGCGGGGCGGCCACTTGAAAAGTCTAGAAATGTTCGGGTTTCGGGCCATGAAGAGAGAGAAAGATCGAAGAGAGGATTGCTAATAACTTTAATAATAGAGAGGTTCATGGCTTGAAATTCAACAATTCGACTTTAATTTCAAAGATTTACAAGTTGTGAAATGAATTTGGGTTAGAAAATTATTTAACGATATTTTGAAGAATCCATTCGAAAATACACCATTATCCCTAGTGATTTTAGTTTTTATAAAAACATTATAAAAAATTACGAAAATTAATACAAGGTCGATTTTTATAGAAGTTTTATAAAATTCGCATTTTTTATAAAGTGGTTTTATACAAGTATTATAATAGCATATTATTTTCCAAATGGCAAAAAGTTTTTTTGGACGAATGCGAGTTTATATTCCTCGCCTTCGCCTCGGAATATAAACTCGCATTCGTCCAAAAAAAACTTTTTGCCCTTGGATGCTTATTTTCAATTTGAGTTAAAGAATTTTCAAGTCCTATGAAGTCATATGTTTTTACGTATTATAATTCCTAAAAAACGTTACGAACATGATTTTCTATTCCCTTATGTAATAAAAACGTATCGAATATTACTATAAGACAAATTTCTTATATCAGGAAAGTTTTTTTATAAAAATATGAAACTTTTCATAAAAATCACATTTTTTATGAAAACAAAGGTTTTATAAGACAATTTGAAGGCTTTCGATTGTTTTTATAAAAGAAACAGATAAATTGTATAACAATTTTATGACAGATTTTATGAAAAAAAAAAAATATATATATATCTTTTATAAAGTTTTCATAAAACTAATTCATACAAATCGTAAATTTCATATAACTTTAATAAAATCGACCTGATAAAAAAAACGAATTTTTATAAATAATTCACTGATTTTATGAGAAATTTTGCCTGTTCATATAAAAAACTCCAATCGCTGGGGATAATATTTCGCATAGACCAAACCTAATGCAAGTGAATTATGTAAATGAAACAATGAAATGACAAAATGATAATAGTTCAACTCCGATTCTATACACACTACTCCCTAATTTTTACTCACCTTCTACGGAAGATTTTGAACTTCTCGTTTGTAAATTATTATTTTTAGCAAGTTCCTAATATCGATTTTTAATTTATTCAGCCATTCAGACAGACGAGTTCTGAACTGATACAAATTACTATGCTGAACAAAAGAAACCTTTTTGAGATGATTCTTCGAGGATTCGCCTGAAGATATAAATTTAGAAACTCAACCTCGTGCATTTTTGTTGACGGAAAACATTGTTCCAAAGGAAAATATTTTAGAATATTCAACCATTCCTAGTGATAATAGTTTTAAAATTTCTACGAAATCAGTGAATTATTTATAAAAATTCGTGTTTTCATAAGGTCGATTTTATGAAAGTTATACAAAATTTTCGATGTCTATAAAGTGGTTTTGTAAAAACTATAAAAAAAATTTTTTTTATAAAATCTGTTAAAATTTTCATACAATAAATCAAATTAAATTAAATACAATGAAAATCAACTTCATAAAATATTTGAATTTCAGAAAATTCAATAATCATTTTCCAAATATTCCTTTTAATCAAATTTTATTGGAACTGAATAAGTGAAAGAAAAACTATCCCCAAATTTGCAAATTAAAAAAAAAACAATGATTGAAACTGTAATATCTAACGACCAATGACTGAAAATATACATTCCATTAAACATTCAAACAATTAAATTATTTGGGATTCGCCAGGAATAATCACCAACCATTAAATATTCGATTTAATTCAATTATTCTGATAAAAACCACAAAAATCAGAGCGTGAAAAAGTTTCCAAAAAAACAAACGTAAAGAAACCCCAAAAATCTTGGCGATCAATCATTCCCAGATAAAAGGTGCCGGGTATAACGTGATTTTTTCGAAGAAAAACCTCAAGAAAATCGCTTTTCTTTCTTCCAATTATGAGGCGCAATAAATTCTAGCCTCCTCACAGCAGCGTCCGAAATAATGATCGTTTTTTTGCTTCTACTAATTTCTTATCATGATCGTAAATTAAATAATAACGAGAAAAAATAAAGTGTCTTGTTCGTCTTACGAGTTGCCTTATATTATACTTAATTTTCATCATCAGTTGTGGACATCGAATTCTAACAAATTTTATTACAGTGACCATTTGAATATTTTGACCAGTTCCTTTACTAAGGATATGATTCATATTGATATTATAATAAATATCATAATTATATGAATTATATTCTGATGGGATTTTGAATTCTTAGGATTTCTGAAATGAAATCCACAAATTTGAAAATAATTTTGGTACACTCGAGTACGACTGCAACCAAGGACGTAGCCAGAAATTTCGTTCAGGGGGGGCTAAGGAGATTTTTACACGAAATTAATTCAACGAGTTCGAGAAGTGAAATTTGCTTAGAGAATTATGAAAATTTCATGAATTCTCAGAATTATCTGAACTTTTTGAAATCTCTGGAGTTTTCTTTGAAATCTCTGGAGTTTTCGAAATTTTGTGAATTCTTGAACTTTTCAAAATTCTCTAGACTTTTGTAATTCTCAGAATAACTACAACTTTGAAAATTCGCGAAATTGTTGAAAATCTTGTAATGTTTAAAATATTCAAAATTATGAAGTTTCTCAAAGTATCAGAAAAAATTTTCGCTATTGTCATAATTATAAAAGTAATTTCTAAGAAATTTCAAAACTTGTTAAAATTTCTGAAATTTCTAAAATTTGCGAAATTATGAAATGTTTGAAAATGCCGAAAAGTTTTAAATTCTTCAAAATCCTCTAAACTTGAAAATTCTTCAAAATAGTCCAAAATCTTCACATTATGTTAAAATGTTCCAACTGAACAAAAGTTTTTTCGAATTTAAGAAATTCATAAAATTTTCGAAATTTCAAGAATTATGAAAACTGCGTTAATTCTAAAGATTTTCGGAACTTTTTTAAATCTCTCAAATTTCTAAATTTTGGAATTCTGAAAATTGTCAAAATGCTCATAACTTTCGAAATTCTCTGAATTATTAGAAATCTGGAAATGTTCCAAAACATCATGTTTCTCGAAATTTGAAGAATTAGTAAAATTTTCGGAATTGTCATAATTATGAAAATAATTTTTAAGAAATTTCAAAACTTGTTCAAATTTCTGAAATTTCTAAAATTTGCGAAATTATAAAATGTTTGAAAATTGCGAAGAGTTTCGAAATTTTCAAAATATTCTAAACTTCAAATTCTTAAAATAGTCGAAAATACTCGAAACTTGAAGAATAATTCGTAAAATTTTCGGAACTGTCATAATTATGCAAGTAATTTTTTAGAATTTTCAGAACTTGTTCAAATTTCTGGAATTTACA
>JAPYZK010003141.1:0-12572 GCA_030522785.1 Platygaster equestris | reverse complement strand
ACTTAAGGTCATGGTTTGCCAGATTCAGTTTGTTCAGGTTAGGTGATATCAATCTGAAATTTTCCGTTGGCGATCTTCTATACAAATTCTTATACAAGATAATTTTTTCGTCGTGATAATCCCAAAAAATTACATTCGACCACTCAATTCCTCACTTTTCATCAACGAAAAAATTGCATCAATCCACTTACAGCGAGAAAAATTAACTTCCTTTTTAAAAAAATCTACATGTGAATTCATTCTAAAAAACAACCCATGTATCACATTCTAACATCGAGTATTTCTTTGTCACGATTTAATTAAACAAATTCCAAAATCCATTACATCCCACGAACAACGCAATAAGCGTAAAAGGTTCCAGCGCCAGTATTTTAATCAAAATGCGAAATTGCGTGACACCGTGGTCGCAGACTGCAAAGTGTTTGTCAGACGACGTGACTGTGGAAATCTTTTCCTGATCCGTGGATTTTCGAGAGCCCAACCAGCGAGAGGTTATCCCCTGGCGATATTCCAAACTCGTGTCGCAATGTAGATGAAACACCACAAGTTCATCCTGTAACACGCCTTTTTTTTCAACTCGCGCGATGAAATTTCACGTTGTTTCCGCACCAACTTTCGTTCCAACGGATTAGGGATTTTTCGCGATCCAGTGAATAATAAATGATTCCCCGTAATCCGATATAAGCTGCACTCTACGGGATTCTGATCGGGTCGGGGAAATGGAAAATTTTCGAAGAAGTGCACTTCGCGAGAAATCGTAAAAATTGTTTCGCAAACTAGATCCGCGAAGTTCCTTTGGTAGAGTGATTTTAGTCATTCGAGTAAAGTAGCGTGGAAAATTGAGTCATATCGTTTCAAGAGTGAAATTTTTTCATGTAATTTTTTGTGGATGGAAGATCAGGAGTTGCTTTGTATCGAATTTAGAGAGAGTGAAAGTATAGTGACGGGAGAATTTTTTTATGTAGATTTATGAGTCGAAGAATGAGAAGGTTCTGAAATTGACGAATTCAAAGTTTTTATTTAAGGATTTTTGAGTTCGAAGACTGAGAAATGAGTTGAAAACTCACTTCGTCATTCTTTTGAGAGATAAGAATAGAAAAAGTTTTTCGGTTGTGCAGTTTTATTGAATAAGTGTATAAAATGTAGGAAACCACTTAGATTAAATTAAAAAAAAAAACCAAAATCAACTATATAATGAAATGAAATTTTTTTTTTCACTGGTGAATGATATTCTCAACTTGTCAATCTAACATAAATAATCAATTACACAACTTTGAGCGGGCTTATTCAATTATCTTTCGAAATTCAGTAGTAATCCCGCAGTTTCGTCAGACGTCGGCACTTGACTCACTTACTATCTAAAGTATCCTACTGATTCTAGTTATTATAAGAAACCTTATAAAATTATAATATAGTTCTTATGAAAAATGAACATTGTATAAAGTCGGTCTTATGAATTTTTCATGAAATTTTCATTAAATGTGCAATTTATACCAAGTGACTTTATAAAAACTTTATGAAAAATCTTCTTCTTGTAAATCTTGGATTTTCATGAAAAAAAATTCCATACACCTTTCATAAAACGACTTCACGAAAATTGCGCATTTTATAATTTTTGTAAAATGAACTTTATAAAAAATGAAATTTTATCAAAAAATCATGAATTTTATAAAATTGTTTAAAAACAAAAATTACCACTGTGAATGAAATTCCATCGTACAAATTTCTATGAAATATTACATATCAAATTTCAAGAATTTCATCCGTGGAGTAAATAAAACTTTACTGTAAACAGTTTCATCCACATAAATTTACCTCATAATAAATTTCATCTCTCGACATCCAATAGCCAATTCAAAGTTTGCTCCCGTTCGTGACGTATTCACTTTTTTACGTAATCAGATACGTAATTACAATCCAATTCTCGATCAGATAAATCAAACATATTGACGGTCAATATTACATAATACCAGACACATAACGCAATATTCCAGGTTACTGAGGCATTAATCAAATCCTGCTCAAATTTTACCAGGAAGTTCCAACTGCATCCAATTTCGATCAAATAACACCAAAAATGTCAAAAATGGCTGTCGGAGAAATTAATAATGATCAATAATTCTTCTTTTTCGGAATAGAAACAGTCCATTCATCTCCCGACATTCAGTAGTGAAGTCGAAGTTTGGTCAGACACACATCAACGAATTACTTTTTTACATACTCAGAATTCTATGAACTTTATCGTATCGATCAAATTTTGAAAAGAAGAATTCAAACATGTTGAGACCAGATATCGAATGGAAAGAGAACGTGATTTTTTAAATTGCTGATGCATTAATCAAATGAAGTTCGGTTCGACGCGCGGGCTTTAATTTCGGGCGCTGCATTCACGCTTTTTCTCCTTCGCGAGTTGGCACCGACAGTCACTCCAGTACAAAAGTTTCTTTTAGTTTGCGTTTATTCATCGCTTTCATGCACATAATCGCGGGCTATGAAAGCCTGTCCTCGCCTATCGTAAATGCTGTTTATTCAGACACGTGCGATAAGATTGAAGGCGCCAACAGCTTTCTGTTTCCCTTCGACAGGTTGAAAAGGTGTCCCAAGATTAATGTTTCATTATCACTTTCTACGTCTCGGACTCCCGGCTCTGTCATTTCCACCGTTTCGAATCGATTTTCTGACTCGAAACAAGTTTTCTGAACGTGTTTCGTACCAGCGAAAATACTTGGACTCGTTGTGTTTATATTTTTTTAGTCAGTGTGATAATAATGTGTGTTTCAGTGACTTTTTATTGATTGGCTCATTTTTCTGCATTTCAAAAAACTTTTCCAAATTTCCGCAGTTGTGAAAAATCATTAAAATTGGACATGAAACTTCTTGAAAATTACCTTTTATTAAACATAGTGCATTTATGTAATTTATTTAGAAAATTTTCTTTACTGTGATTTTTGAATTTGAGAATAGAAAATTCCGAAATCAATATTCAATTTCAGTTTCTCAGTTTCATATTTCCGAAAATTCCAAAGGTCATATATTTTTGAAATCTGAAAAACTTCCAAGCAGCTTTTTAAAAGCTCTATGAAAGGATAAAATATTCCATTTTTTTAATTGTTTATTTTTTTGGAGGGAACATTTGGAAACTATTTAATCCTAGGCTGATGTAGGTGATCGTATCGTAATTTTTCTGCAGTTTATAAAATTTTTCAAAATTCACGAAGTTATAAAAAATTATCAAAATTAGATATGAAACTTCTGAAAAATTACCTTTCATTCAACATTGTGCCAACTTGAGGATTAACTTCCAACTTAAGGCTTAACTCTTCTTTCAGGGTTATTTCGACCACTCAACTTGAAGGTTAACCCTGAATGTTGAGGGTCAACCCTAAAAGTTGAGGATGAACTCTTAAATTAAGTGTTCAAAATTTCCCTAAAGTTAAAGGAAATTTCCTATTCTCCATTGAAACAGAATGTTTCGAAAATTTTCTTCCACCTAACAATCGCTATTTCCACTGATTTTTATATGCTCATCACAACTAATCACAATAAAAAATTAAAAACGCGGAGCAAAATTGACTACGTAATATACTGACGGCCTAAAACCCGCTCTAAAAGCTCTCGGAAAATCAATCGAGAGGTTTTTAATCGCTGAAATTCATTGGAACGTCTGATGGAAAATACTCAACGGCGATGACATGCCAGAACGTTTTTGATGTCTGTGACAACTCGAATGAGAGTTTTTGATAAAACCTTCAATTTTATCGACACGTAGACAAGGGAAAAACAGGGAGTATTCGACGAATGCAATGCTCTGTTTACTCTGAATCCGTGTAAAACACATCATCGAGTAAAAAAAAGCATTCGGCGCATTTTTCATGCTCGTCCATTGATACGGACAGGGTAACAGCGTGAAACGTTTTTACTAGGAAGCATTGGGTCGTAGGTAATTCAATTTTTAAGGGATTCGGCGTTTCACTGCAAAGTGAAAACATCAAAAAAGATAGTTTAGGAAGGTTTGATATGACTTTTCGACCGTATGGAATTGAAATTGTTCAGAAAGATGAATGGTAGATTTTTTGGAAATCGTTCTGATCATCCGTTTTTCATTTTTCTATTGGCATCAATGTCGAACTTTTCATATAAGTAAACAAAAATAAAGAGAAACAGAAAATTACAGAATAATTCACAGTCACCATGCTTCATGCAATTATGTTGAGTTCTAATCATTAGGAATTTCAAGCCTGAACATAAAGTGAAAATTATTCGAGGATTTGTCAATTTTTGATAGAAAAACTCCCGTCCGAAGCAAAGTATAAACAGTAAAATACGGAGGCTTCCGGGAACGCGCGTAAATTCGCGCTCATTTGTGATATGGAAATCCCGTAACGAATGATATTGTACGTACAGAGGGAACCCCTTTGGGGTCTTCCAATTACTCGACTATTACTTCGATAATTAATAACCGATAGTTCCCACTCGAATACCCATCGGCCGATAAACCGTATATCTGTAAGCCTTCGGATTTCCGCTCTACCAACAAAGTGCCCCGCTAATTCCAGCCCAGAAAATCCAGTAAACTAATCCGACAACTTCGTTAAGCTTTTCTAAATTGCGCAAGCACGGGAATTTACGCAACCATTACCGCGCCTATGTGAAAATTGCTCGCAATTCATTGTTTAGTTCAGAGTTATTGGACCTGAAGAGAAACGAAGCTCGAGCGTTTTGAAGAATAGTAGAAGAGTCTGTTCAAAATGGGAACGTTTTCGCAAATTTCGAATCAAAGGTGATTAACGGCGGGGAGGGGGGGAGGGGGGGGGGGTTCAAGCAGAGAAATTGTTGAGCAAACAATTTGAACAAATTGAAATCGTGTTATTCGATCCTTCAAAAGAGCTTTTGAAAAGCTGATGTGTGAAAGTTTTTGAGATTTCGAAAATATTCGATCCTTGGAATTTTCGGAAATATGAATCTGGGAAACTGACATCACATTTTGATTTTGAAATTTTCTATTCTGAAATTCGGAAATTAGATAACCGGAAATTTTCTACATAAATCACATAAATGCACAATGTTCAACGAAAGGTAATTTTCAAGAATTTTCATGTCCAATTTCAATGATTCTTCATAACTTCGTAAATTTGGCAAAATTTTTTGAACTGCAGAAAAACTACGATACGATCACATACATCAGCTTCGAATAAAAAAATTTCCAAACGTTCCCTCAAAAAAAAATTAGTCAATCAAAGAAAAATGAATAGATGATCAAACTCTTTCATAGAGCTTTTGAAAAGCTGCGTGGAAATTCGTAAGATTTCAAAAATATTCAGTCTTTGGAATTTTTGGAAATATGAATCTGGGAAAATGAAATCCAATTTTGATTTCGATAACTCTGCTTAACCTAAAATATATAACTCGAGTTGACTCATTTGGGTTAATTCTGGATCCGTAGGGTTATTTGTCTATTCAAGTTCTATCGTGATTATTAAAGCCCAAAGAACAGCATTATTCTCTAGTAATCATTTGAATACTGCATTGATGAGAATAGATGAACATTTTTAACATACTAAAAATCATAGACAGTAAACCATGATGTTCAGGGCACACAACCACTCAAAGTCGCCAACTATCCAGAAAATAATATCGCAATTTTGTATGTGAATGTCAGTCAAACCACTGAAAAATGATTCAAAACCTTTTCCATCAAAATAAGTACCCCAGTTCGATTTTACGATGTTTCCGATATTGGGAAATTTATTTCCAATGAATTATTACAATCCCAAAATAAAATATTCTCTACGTGATTCAAAAACTGTGATTTATTACATTGCAAACAATTTTGTCTTTTTGACTTATTTTACAAACAATTTTCGTGATTATTTATTAATTTTTTCTCATGATTTCATACCTTGTTGATTACATGATTTCATATAGATGATTTTCATTCCATAAACTCACTTAATATTTGTTTGTTCCCAAAATAACGCATGTTTTCCCACGTAATCCTGATGAATACATGCATTCTTTTATAAACTGATGAATTTAGCAAGAAAGCCATTAAAAACACATCATACTACATTTTTTAAAATTTTACAAACTTTTTCATCACTGAAACATTAAACCCCGCGCCCCATTTTTCCCCCAAGTACTCGGCTTACGTGACTGAAACCAATTTCTTTATCAAAAACTTTTCCCCGTACAAAAATCCCATCAAACATACAAAAAAACCATGAGGGCTGCCCTCAGAAAGTGCGGTTACGGCTCATATTGCAGCCCTTTGAAGACCCAGCTTTATCTCGAGACACTTTTCATCTACTGATTTTTCCCGGCTTTTCCGGAGCAACTAATGGACGCTTTTACGCCGAGCTTCGATGAAAAAACGCATAATGGAGCTTGATTGAATCGCCGTCTTGTCGACTAAAGTCTTCCGAAATTGCAGGAAGGTTGTATAAGGTTTTGTGTACACGCGACGAACGTAATCTCCGGTTCTGCGGTTGCTCGCGGGAGCGCACCCAAATCCGCGCTTTTCCGTGCTTTGTTACCGAAATCGTACTTTCCGGTGATGCTAAATCTTTCAGATATACAGCGGAAAGTTGTGTCCCGAGTCATCAGAAGTTAGAATCGTTTTGTGAGGGAAGTTTGGGTTTTCGGAGTCGGGAAAAACTGTGGTTTTGGTGGGGGTGGGGAAATTGAGAGGTTGATGGCGGAAAAAGTAAGTAGATTTTTGGAGATTTGAAGATTATTTCGAAGATGAGTATTCATTTCTAGAAATATTTCTTTTCTTTTGTTTTTTTTACTTCTGAAGCGTAGAAAATTATTTCGATCTTTGATGATTGCGTAATTTCTAATTAATTATGGAAACTGTTTGAAATTTCTTTAGATTACCCGGAATCGTGCATAATTTTTTTATTTAGGAAAAAATTCAAGAGAAGTTCGTGCATTTTTCGGTTATTTATCAAAAACTTTCGATATTTGAGCAATGCGTAAATTTTTTTTTTGATTCTTTGAATTTTTGTTCCTTGGATTCAAAAGGATTCATTAATTTATATAAAAAAGCACTATTTACCTAATTTTTGAAAATCATTAAAATTATTTAAATGCTTCGAAAACTTTGGAAATCAAAGTTTTTAAAATGTGATTTCAAAAAGTTAACTTTTCAGTCATTTTATGAATCTACCGATTTTTGATAAAATTCCAAAGGTTTGATACAAGCAATTTGTATAAATTTGATTTTTCTCTCTTCAAACTAATTTTCTGAGATTTTCTCAAAAATCTACAAAATTCTTCAAAACCTTACAGCTGGTTACGAAAATTTCGAAAAATATCAGAAAAAATTGAATCACTGAATAAATAATCAACAACGAATCTAGAGGAACAAAATGAGACGTCAGAACGTTGATTTTCGTCTTTTCTTAAAGACGGTATCTATGCACCCACCCCTGCTGCAGCGGCAGTTGGGTGCCCAGCGATCCCTGAAATGGCGCTACGACGCGTCGGATGTAGTTCCACTATAATTTTATGTAAGTCACCTTGTGCCAGGCAAAAGGAAAACAACTACAGGTTCAATGAAACGAAATTCGGACAGTTCCTTCCTACAGTTTCACGAGCAAATGTTCTAGACTGTTCAAAATATGCTTACACAAAAAAAAAAAAAAAATCCCCCACATGCCATCAATATTTATCGAAAAAAAAATGATCTTCCAATGATGCATTTCCGATTTTTGGAATTTGCAATTCCCGAACGTCAAAATCACAGTCATATCATTGATCACTGAACCTCTGAGTTGTGACAGTTGAAAGTACGCGAGTTCTTGGAGTTTTAGTTAGAAGTGATACACTCATAAATCTTGTCTGATTTCAGACATTAAATTTCCCGGCTTTAGAATACATAATAATTTTACAAATTGTACATCTTAAACCCTTGAAATCACTACTTGTCAGTTTAGGATTTTGAATCAGTTGGGAAAACGTTGAATTTTTCAATTGCACAGGAATTGAAGCATAGAAATTCAAAACTTGATAAGGGTCAATTTTTCACCTATTAAAATACGAAAATAACCCTTATCAAAACGGCACTTATCAAGTTTTGAATTCCCGTGCTTCAATGTTAAAACCCTGATAATGTTCAATATTTGACGAAAAAAAAACATCGAAGAATCATAAAATACGTTCTAACAAAAAAGCCTTCATCGACCTCACGAAAATTAACCGAGCTTGAATTTTATCTTCCTCGGGACACATCGAACGGGAATCCGGGATCGAATTCAAATTTTATCAAATTGGACAGATTGGAGCCGTCGGAATGGCGGCGAGTGTTTAATTTCTGTGTTAATATCAGAGCTGATCAATTAGTTCGCAAATAACGTCGCCCGCGCGAATCTGCCAATTAACTAACTTATAATTAACGTACGGCTCTGGCTGCTTTCTGAACGGATTATACGAGTGCGACTGACGACGTTTAGCTCGTGGCAAAATATAGCGCACGCGTAATTACGCGCTGGTTTGTAATTGGTGATGGGGTAATGATTTAATTGATCGGACAATCCCTTCCTTCGCCTCTCCAAAAGACTTATATTCAAATCTGCGTCAGAGACAAAGGAAGAAACAATAAATGTTTAGAAATTTTATTTTGTGTAGTAGAATTGTGTTCAACTCCGAAAAAAATCATAATGAGTTTTCGAATAATTTGGTTTGACCAAGAAAAAATTTTGAAAATGTCTGAAAAAAGTTATCAATCAAAAGACATTTTGAAACAATTTTTTGAATTTATATACATTGAATTTTCTGTTGAACGCAAAATTTAACAATCTAGACTGTACAAATCCTGAGAAACTAAGCCCTACAAAGGTTCCAAAATTGAATCGAGAATAACCACATCAGCCCTTGAATCTAAATAATTCATACGGACAAACTAGGGGATTCGCTATTCCATTATGTTTATTGCCACACATCGTAGCCGCACGGTACTTTACTTTGGCCTAACGAACTGTGAAAGCGGGATTTCTAGGAGCGTTTCTGGAAGCGTGAAATGCAATACCCATAATTTCAATTGTTGAAGAGAATCAACAGAGGTTGAGGAGCATGAAATTGCAATTTTACGTGTGTCGTTTTTTCGCTTTTTTGGAGCGCTATCGTACAGGATTTTAATTTCAGCTGTGCATGATGTTGGAAATTCGCGGGCAGGGATATGAAAGGGTGCAAAACATGGAACTGCCGGCCATCTCTAAATTAAATAGCATTGGCAACCCTCCAATATCAGCTGGAAGTGCATAACGACACCGCGCCATAGTAAATTTAATTCCATTCGACCCAGAATTTTGTTCCAGTTTTGCTGCTCGTGTCGTCTTTGCTCTTAGAGTTCTAGTAATCGATGAATTTGTGGGATTTGGCTTTGACAGTGCGATAAATGAGGAGGTTTTTGGATGAAACGTATGGTTGGGGTGGCTGGATGAATTGGAAAATAATGTCTAGATACGGAAAATATTTTTAATCGTATAAGAAGTGGAGTGGAAAATTAATTTTTTGAACTTGGGTCACTAATTTGGAAAATCCGGGAAATGCATACTTCGAAATAACGAAGTTTTTCATCTTGATTCGTGTCTCTTTTTTGGACTTGAACTTTACTATTTTTGAACGTGTGTTTAGATATGAGGTTTTGAATTCTGAGGATTTATATTGCCATATTTCCAGTCATTGAAATTCCAGAAAATTAATTTTTTGTAGTTTGAGTTTGAGGATTGAAATTTACGATTTTGGGAATTTCTTACTATTGACATTTTTTGATTATGTATTGTAAGTTTTTATACTTTGTTGTTATATTGTGACTTTTGTTTTTTCTGCATTCAAAATTCCGAATATAAAAATTTTGGATGTTTTACAGCTTTTACAGCTTCCACATTTTTTGATATTGATTTTCATTATTTTAATCGCAGAATCAACTAATTTTTTATTGAATATATTCATTCTAAGATTTTTAAATTTTCGAATCTCGGGACTTCAAAATTGTTCAACTCCTGACGCAAATATTATTTGGTGACAGCTTGAATCGAATAAATTTTTTCACCGTTTCTAGAATTAATGTAATTTTTCAAAATTTGTAGAAACATATCAAGATTCACAGTCAATTGGAAAAATATAGGATGAGAAAAGAGTAGAAAACTAGAGCTCTTAGAGATATAGTAATCGATCAATTTGTGGAATTTTATTATTTGGTGACAGCTTAAATCGAATTAATTTCCCCACAGTTTCTAGAATAAATGTAATTTTTCAAAATTCAAAAAAAAAAAACATCGAAATTCATAGTAAATTAGAAAAACATAGGATGAAAAAAGAAGATAAAACTACAAACTCCCATGTTGAAAAAAATTCAGCTAACACCAGATTCATTTTTCAAAAATGAATAATTCTAGGTTTTTCAAGTCTCTTAGACATCTTGGTACGGTACATTTTTCGCACAAATGCAATGTGAACACAAACTTAATTATCAATCACATGTTCCTTTCATTTTTTTTCTCTCCAAATTTCTCAAAACTCAAAATCGATCGATCGAAATTCCTCAAAATTCGATTAACTGATCAAAAACTTTCACAAAATCGCGCGAGAGTTTCCATTCGTCTCAATTCTCTTCGATTTGTATCTCAATTCAGAAACAAATAAAAAAATCCTCCCTACACAGCGCAATCCCTTATGATCCCGAGTGAACTTCAATTACTCCGCCAAGGATCATTACGTTCCTCCGAGTTGCCCGCCCAGAAACCGACGTTATCGCAATAAATATTTGCCTTAACTTCGCGACTTCCGTTCGTTCGCCCGAACTTTCCGGGCTTTCCGCTGGGCGAAATAAAGTTAGGGAGAAAAATGCGACGCGTTTTCGAGGCCATTTTGACTTAATTCTTCAAAGTCGCGATAAAATCTCTCGCCGCTGGATCCCCCGGGCGGTGTCTTTATTGCCCTATCGCGCGGGCCTTCTCACGAGACTTAACGTCGATTACAGCTCAAATGAGACACTCCGAGGAAAAGCGCGGCCGGCGTTTTAAACCGCGCAAGGGCTCTTTCCGCCGTGATTTATCGGTCATTCGTTACCATCGTTCTTCTGGCCTTTTCGCCTGGAAAATCGGGGGAGATTTGTGGGCTTTTGGGGTAGCTTTTTGTGTGTTTATAAAAACCACGATAGTGAGAAAAAGGAATTACATTTTGTCAAGAAAATTAGCTGCCCTCAAAGTGGAGTTTTCTGGAACAGAATATTCGGCGATTTTTCCCGAATTTCATGAATTTTCTTATTTTTTATTCCTGATGACTGTTTTACGTTATTTTGTCATGAAAAGAATGAAAATCGGAAAGAAAGAGATTTTTTGGATTTTGAGAGAAAAATACTCCGAAGTATTGTTGTGTCGAAAGGCCGGAAGGTGATACAGTAAAACCTCGCGTACTGTCGACTTTCTATCCTTGTCGGCCTCTTATATTGTTCACGGGTTAATAATGGGGTTGGAGGAGACGAAGATAGAGAGAGTGGACAGAATGAGAGGTTTTACTGTGAGTTTTGAGAATTTAGAATTCAGATATTAATGTAAAGCTCCATTCAAGGACGTAACCAGACATTTCTTTCGGAGGGGGCTGAGGTGATTTTTACTCGAAATTCATTCAACAAGTTTGAAAAGTGAAGTGTTATTGGGGAATTATGAAAATTTCATGAATTTTCAAAATGTTCGGAAATTTCCGATCTTTTTCGAATCATTGAAATTTCTGAAATTTTTGGAATTCTTAAATTGTAAAAATTCTCTAGACTTTTGGAATTCTCGAAATATTCCAAGCTTTGAAAATTCGCGGAATTGTTGAGAATCTTGTAATGTTGAAAATGTCCAAATAATTCTAGTTTCTCAAAGTTTCAGAAATTCATGGAATTTTCGGAATTTGAATCATTATCGAAGTATTGTAAATTTTCAGAATGTTTGAAACTCTGTCAAATCTCTGAAATTATAAAAATTTGCAAAATTCTGTAGATTTTTAAAATTCCGGAAAGTTTAAAAATTTTGGAAATCCTCCAAACTTTTGAATTCATCAAAATAGTAAAAAATCTTGGAATATACTGAAAATGTTCCAACTAAACAAAACTTCCTCGAAATTTTAAAAATTGGTGAAATTTACCAAATTTTGAAAACAAAAAAATACTAAAAACTTTCAAAATTCTCTGAATTATTACAAATCTTGAAATGTTCCAAATAATCAAGTTTCTCGAAATGTGAAAAATACGAAAAATTTTAGTAATAAAAATATTGTAAATTTACAGAATTCTGTACACTTTTACAAATCTCTGAAATTTACGAAAATTTTCAAATTCTTGAATTTTTCATAACTCCAATAATTTCCGAAACTCTTAAAATACATAAATTTTCGAAAATTCTCAACATCGTTGAAAATCTTAAAATGTTAGAAATATTCCAAATTGTTAAGTTCCTCGAAATGTTAAGAACTCGTAAAATTTTCGTAATTTCAAGAATTATAGAAATATTATGCAGTTTTAGAATCTGAAACCTTTTTTATAACTTGAACATTCCCAAAATTTTCAAACAGTTGAAATTTTC